>LPNX010252805.1:398433-423978 GCA_001517045.1 Pseudotsuga menziesii
TGCTATTTTTATAGGAATTTTGGATATTTTTGGAGGAAAAAAGGGGTTTTATGGCCTTTTGGAGGCTTTTTGATGGTTTTATGGCCTTTTGGAGGCATTTTTAGGCCTTTTGGAGGCTTTTTAGTGGCAATTTCAGGTTTTTCAAGGAAATATGGTAGGAAAATGGACAAATGAGCCATGTAGTGGGGTAGATGAGGTAGTGAACACTTTTTGGGTGTTAACAGATTGCCCCCAGATGTGCGAGGGCAGGAGCTCATCGTATGGCCGATGGACATCATAAGTCATATTTGGTTTGCCTGGGGTGTAGAGAAGAGAAGAAACAAACTGAAACCCGGAACAACGATCCTGAACCAACTGCAAGGACTAAAAGTACATAACCTGAATAATGGATGAGGAATCATATGATCATAAGGACGAGGCGGGCATACCCATGCTCGTATCAGGATATAACATAATAATAACAATGGGGTCCAAAATATGGGGACTTGACATATACATGACCTCAAATACTGAATGAGGAAGAATCTCACTATATGGATGAGGCGGGCATACCCATGCTCGTATCAAGATACATAAACATAACTGTGAGGCCCAAAAAGAGGGACCTGTAGGATACATAGAAAACCACTGTGTATATCATAGGGGTCTAGAAGGGACACAAATCTGGGACATACTGTTGGGCTGACCATGTCTAAGCTGAAAAACTGATACATTGGAATGACAGCAGTGCTACTGAATGTGGTACCAAAGGAACTGATGAGCTGCTGGATCAGAGTGACAAGGGTCATACTTGCCATGGTACACTGAACTGGAACTGAACTAGATACTCAAGGAAGCATGGAACTGGATGGCTTCCGAATACAATTGCCAACGCAGCCTGGACATCCACGGGAACAGATAACTGGGCGTTCCAAAGTGACTCACCAATGTGCTAGAGTTGGGGGAAATCCGGGGTCTTCGACAAATAATGGAAGGAAGATAAATCCTGCGTGATTCTCAACGATGCGATCAAGGTGCTGAAGTCGAGCATGTGAGAAACAACCATTTGGAGAGGCAATGATGACTCCTCCCAAAATGGTCTGTAGGCACCCACCACAGATGGTGATGGGTCCAAGGCGCAGGGGCCTCTGGGTCTATCCTCTGGAATAGAGGGGCTGTCGTCGACAGAGGGAGACCTGCAACTATCAAGGCAATGATGTTTCCTTGACAGGAGCGCGAGGTGGAAAACCGAAGTGTGATAGTACTGATCGCAGGAGTGATAAAACTGGGGGGAATAACTGGGCAAGTAGAGTGGGTGGACTCAAACTTGCTTTGTTCAGAGTATGATGGCGGGAATGATCGGGCAGCATATAAAACTGACTGGTTGTAAGGGGATCATAGCTGTATTGGATCTGGGAGGGTGACGGGGCTGAGGGAGACTCAAGCTGTGGTAAAGTGGCAGGAGACTGCAGAATACTCTGAACAAAGGCAACCGAATTGGGGGTGCTACCGAGAAGATCGATCATAGCGCCAAGAGGCACGGGGGGACTTCTTCATGGGTTAGGGAACGAGAAGAAGTATGTATATAAAATGGTACTGTCATGTGGATTTGGTACGAGCCCAGGACATTTCATGCTCGTAGTTGCTTTCAATTTTACGGAGTCTGAAAGCAATAAGAAGACTCTGAAGTAACGGAATGGTACTGTCGTGTGGATTTTACAAGCCTAGGACAGTGCATGCTCGTTGTTGCTTTCAATTTTACGGAGTCTGAAAGCAATAAGAAGACTCTGAAGTAATGGGATGGTACTGTCGTGTGGATTTTACGAACCCAGGACAGTGCATGCTCGTGGTTGCTTTCAATTTTATGGAGTCTGAAAGCAATAAGAAGACTCTGAAGTAATGGAATGGTACTGTCGTGTGGATTTTATGAGCCCAGGACAGTGCATGCTCATGGTTGCTTTCAATTTTACAGAGTCTGAAAACAAATAAGAAGACTCTGAAGTAATGGAATGGTACTGTCGTGTGGATTTTACGAGCCCAGGACAGTGCATGCTCGTGGTTGCTTTCAATTTTAAGGAGTCTGAAAGAAAATAAGAAGACTCTGAAGTAATGGAATGGCCAGGCAAGGAGGAAGTGTTCGATCAAGGAATGTTTATGATGACCAGGAACGAGGGTAGGGGGGAACACTGGTGGGCCTCCTTGCGGGGCGAATGAATGGTGGCAAAATAACGAAACAATTGCAGTATGACAGGAGTGGATGGCTCATGTGAAACGTGTGGAACAATCTGAAAAAATGGGTGAAACATTGATGTAGAAAAAGAATGCAACGAGGTGACCAATGTGACGGGCTCGTCGTGCTGATTCCAATGGTGGAAACAGTTTGGAAAATGGACTCCGTATGGGTTCAGAATGGCCAAAACAAGAAAAAAGTCAATGGACTATAAATAGTAAGTGGGCCCAACATGACAAGTGTCATTTGTGCTATTTGACTTTGACTAGCGACCAGAGTGGACCAGAGCTGAGGTGGCATTTCTGGACGATTCGACCGGCCGACTTCAGATTCGGGAGATACATGTATTCCGTTAAACTCATACCTGCATTGTCATTGGGTTTGGGGGGGGGGTAGTGGGTCCCAGGGTACTACTTGTACGGTCCATGTGAGGTGGACCGCGGGTTAACGGGTCGAAAACGCGGTTAGGGACCGCGGGTTTAGGCCCGACAGTCGCGGTTAGGGACCGCGGGTTTAGGCCCGACAGTCACGGTTAGAGGCCGCAGGTTTAAACCTGACAGCCGCGATTAGGGGCCGCGGTTTTAAGCCCGACAGTTGCGGTTAGGGACCGCAGGTTTAGGCCCGACAGTCGCAGTTAGGGACAGTGGGTTTAGGCCTGACAATCGCGGTTAGGGACCGCGACTGTATGCCTAACAGCCACGGTTGGGGGTTTTTTTTTTTTTTTTTTTGAAGGGGACGGGGAAGGACTATTTGTTTGACATGAGTCTGATGAGGTTCCTTTGTGTGATTGACAAGATGCCGCAGGTGTTGTGGAGAGAGCGGGAGATACCAGAGGAGATTATGGCCATCGTCCAAGAGGACCGGCGGGTGCGGTCGATGCTGGGGTTATTCGGACTGCTGAAGTTCGCTGAGGTACCTTTATGCGGTTAGCAGCATTGTTGCTAAACCGACTGGTTGGTTTCTGGGAGCCAGACATATAGGCTTTCCGAGTGCAGGGTGAGAGGGTAGACCTCACCCTGACTGATGTATACTTCTTGACGGGGTTGCCATGCCTAGGGAGGGTAGCAGACACACAGCCGCGGGTGTCTGCGGACATTGATATGGATGACATGTTGGAGCGGTTCTATGGGCCAGAGGCTCGAGTGCATAGGAATGCACTTCTGGTGAGAGACCTACAGGAGCCAGCAGTACGGGCCATGGCAGCATGTGTGGTGCGTGTTTTGGGATCCCAGTCACCGAAGGAGGTGTCTGGGGGTCAGATGCAGCTAGTGGAGCGCGTATTGGCCGGTGTCTATTATGCATGGGGCCAGATGTTCCTTACCTGCGTGCAGCGGCAGCTGACCGCAGCGAAGGAATCTGGCAAGGGGTTCTGCTATGGTTCGTTTTTATGTGCATTCTTTATGGAGAGGGTACCCACACTGCGGCCATGGGTGCCGGTCAGGGCAGGAGGTTTGAGGGAGCCACGGATGGTGCGATGGGGCGAGATGATGCGCCGCCGTGGTGGTGGTGACGTTGGACGGTACTTTACGCAGCAGTTGTACCTGCAGTGGCTCCAGCTACCATTGACACTGGAGGACTATCCATATAGAGATATGGACTTTACCGGAGATCCAGATGCGCCAAGGCCGCCAGGACAGGCATGGGGACCAGATGGTATGTATGATTTGATTGCATTGTCAAGTTTTATGTATATGATAATTGATTGCTATATTGTTACTGACAAATGAATGATCTACAGATGTGGGTCCGAGGCCGCCGCCAGGGCATGTGGCATGTAGAGGGATTGTGGCCGTTCCAGCTTTGCCTGGGCGGGGGGAGGTGCATCGCCGGGATGCAGAGGGGACGCTAGAGTCTGTAAAGACACTACTCGACCGTCTGCTAGTGGGGGTGACTGACGAGGGGTGGCGAGACATCGATCCGAACGTGGTTCAGGATTGTATGAGGGAACCCCAGGATTTTAGATCGATTGCGATCCGGGTGGCTGTCTTGGTGGACAGGGTACGGGCACAAGAGCCCGGACGAGATGAGGATTTGCCGGAGGAGGAGCGAGGGGAGGATTCAGAGGCAGCGGATACCGGCAGTGACGCAGGGTATGACTCTCATTAGGGAGTGCAGGGGACTCCCCCCGAGTGATGGATGTACAGTCATTTTTTTTTGTATAGCTGAGTACAGGGGTACTCAGGACATGTATAGCACTGTGACATGTATTTTTTGATGTATATATATATGCACATGGATGCACCTTTTTGTGATGTTGTCTTAGTTGTATGCACGTGGATGCGCTTTATGATGTTTGGTATTTTTGTATGGCACGTGGATGCAAGTAGTCTAGGATGTTGGGCACGTGGATGCCCCTTGTGTATTTTATGTGATGCGACGTGATTTATGTATGATTAGGCACGTGGATGCCCTTATGGATACAAATATGGTTTTATAGTTTATGTACATGCAATGCAGTCTTTTTGGGTTTTTATATATTTGGATGATATGCTATGGGATAATGATGCATGATGGAGGTGTTACATGGTGTGATTGATATGCCAATCTAGGATGTTATTTGCCATTTGATCTGCAACACTATTGTGAGCTCTTGGGACATGTGTAAATGTGATGGATTCAAACTGTCGGCTGAGTTGTTTTGTACGCAGGAATTTTCTAAATAGGCAGGGATCACGTACCTGGTAGAAATTGTTGAGCTGGGAGACAAGTAGCTAGGAGTCCAGGAACACATGAAGGTGACATATACCCATCTGGAGGGCAGCAGTTAGGAGACCGGTCACAGCATCATACTCCGCCTGGTTATTGGTAGCGGCACCTATACATATTCCGTCAAGGTGAATCAATTCGTTGGAAGGGGAATATAAGACCCATGCTGCAGAAGCCAGGTTGGGAGACCAGCGGCTTGCGCCATCAGCGAAGCCAGTGTAATTAGGTGGAAGATGGTCCATCTGTGGGCATGCAACAAGAACGATGAATGTCAGATTATGGTAAAGAAGGTGAAAAACAAAAAAGAGAGCAAACTGTACAATGCGGACCAATGAGGTCGCGGTTTCAGTTATGGGTAAAAATGTTTAAGATACAACCCATTACGGGGGTTGCATAAAGGGTGGCCTTCAGAGTCGGCTAAAATGTATGCACCCTTGCCGAGGCAAGTCTGCACAATGTAAGGGCCTTGCCACATGGACTCAAACTTTCCTTTACTAATTTTGTCGTGGGCTTGGTCATAGGCGAGGACGAGGTCCCCTTCGTGGAAAGTTCGAGGGTGAACATGTTTGTCATAACCGGCTTTGGAGTGGTTTTTGGAAGCTTCGATGTTCTGGAGAGTGGCACGATGATCTTCATCGGCTTGTTCGAGGGATAGCAGACGTTGCTCAAGGGGGGAGGTATCGGGGAGGAGCTCCACGGCGATATGTAAGGTAGGTATCTGACACTCGATGGGGAGGACAGACTCTACACCATGAACTAAATGAAATGGGGTAAAACCAGTGGCGGTCTTGGTGGAGGTACGGTAAGCCCATAAGGCAGGGAAGAGCATATGGTGCCAATTGGACTTATGTCGGTCAACAGTGCATTGGAGTATGGTTTTTAGGATTTTGTTAACAGCTTCTAATTGACCGTTCCCTTGAGGGTAGTAAGCAGAGGAAAATTGGTGTTCAAACTTGAGGAGGGTGGATAACTTGCGCCAAATGGAATATTCAAAGTGTGATCCATGGTCTGAGACCAACTGTTTAGGGACCCCGAATCATGTGATAACATGGTTGAAAAAGAAACGGGCAGCAATGTCAGCGGTACAGTTGAAGGTGGGCATGGCTTCCGCCCATTTGGTGAAGTAATCGACGGCGACAATGATGTACTTATGGCAGTTCGCAGATGGGGGTTTACACTCCATGAAGTCAATGGCCCATTTACAAAAGGGACCAACGGTGACGACTGGGTGTAATGGAGCAGGTGGTGTCCGGGCCTTGGGGGAAAAAAGCTGGCAGTTATGGCAATGCTTGACCGCAGTGATGCAGTCAGTGAAAAGTGTGGGCCAGAAGTATCCAGCATGGACGACCTTTTGGGCAGTGGCCATCCCTGAGAAATGGCCTCCGCAGGCACCGCTATGACAATCATTAAGGACGTGTTCAGCTTCCTCATGTGTGAGGCAACGACAAAGAATTGTGTCAACCCCTCGCCGGTAAAGGACATCTCCTATGAGGAGGTAGCGAGAGGCCTGGTGACGGATACGACGACGTCCATTATGAGTGACTGTGGGTCAGAACTTCTGTGTACGTAGGTATAACAAGATATCACCGTACCACGGATCATCAGAAGAGATAGTGAACAAGTGATTGTCAGGTAACTCATCGGAGATAGGTGGGGCCGGGAGAAAGGAAGGGAGAACAGTGATGAGCTGGGCTAGCGCAAGAGCTTTAGTGCTCTTAGGTGTTCGGAACGTGAGGTCATATTCCTGGAGCATAATGATCCATTTAGCCACATGACCTTGTAGGAGCCGCCGGTTCAGGAGATATACCATAGGGTTAGAGTCGGCGATGACTATGGTATGACTAAGTAAAATGTAGTGTCTCAATTTTTGGACGGAAAAGACCACTGCTAGGGCTAGTCTCTCCTCATATGGGTAATGTAGGGGTGGGCCGGACAAGGTCTGGCTGATGTAGTAAATGACATGCTCTTGGTGTGAGGTGTCTTCTTGAACCAAGACTCCGGACATAGTATGCTCAGATGCCGAGACGTAGAGGATGAAGTCCTGAGAGAAATCCGGAGGGGAGATCAAGGGGGCTTGTGTGAGAGCTTTCTTGAGGGCTTCGAATGCAGCTTCGACTTGCTCGTCCCAGACAAAAGGTATGTGGGTACGGAGCAAGCGCAAGAAACCATGAACAGTTGTGGCGTAATCAGGAACGAAGCATCGAAGGAAATTGGAGCACCCTTGCAGACTTTGGAGTTGCCGGAGCGTTCGAGGAGAGGGAAGGTCTAAGATGGCTTGGACTTTCAGGGGATCAACAGTAATTCCTTTCTGGGAAACAATTTAACCCAACAATCGGCCTGCCGGAATGCAAAAGACACACTTGTGTGGGTTCAAGCGAATCTGATATTTGCGGCAACGCAGAAAAACTTGTCGAAGGTCATTGAGGTGGTCTGATCGTTTCCGGGAACGAGCTGTAAGGTCATCAAGGTAGACGAGCAGGATGTGGACCAAATCATGAAAGCAATAGGTCATGGCCTGCTGGAATGTGGCACCAACATTTTTTAGGCCAAAAGGCATGACGTGATAGGAAAAGGTGCCCCATGGGGTAGTAAAGGCAGTTTTGTACTCGTCTTCCTTTCGGATTTGGATCTGATTGTATCCGAAAAAACCATCCATGAACGAGAGGACTTCATGTCCCGCACACGCATCGATGAGCTAGTCAATAAATGGCATGGGGAAATTGTCTTTGGGACAAGCGCGGTTTAAATCTCGGAAGTCAGTGCATACTCTAATGGTGCCTTGTTTTTTGTTAACAGGAACTGTGTTGGAAACCCAGGTGGTATAGGCAATAGGATAAATAAATCCTATCGTGCGAAGTTTCTCAATCTCTGCTTTGACAGTTGGGAGCTTGGAGGGATGAATGGGACGTTGTTTCTGACGGACGGGGGGTACATCAGGCCATGTGTCAATGTGGTGCTCTATAATGGCAGGGTCAAGACCGGGCATTTCGGTATAGGACCAAGCAAAGACATCACGGAATTCTCTGAAGAGTTTTTTGGATTCTTCAATCTCTTGTTCACTGCAAGAGGCACCTAAAGTGATGACTTCGGGGGTGCCTCCAGGGGCAGCGATATCGATTTGGATGACAGGTGAGATCTTCTCCATGTTACCCTCTTCGAAGGCGTCAGGAGTGGGAATAGGGTCCTTGAACCAGTCGACCTTGGGGGGAAGGAAGTCTTTGGATTCGACTGCAAATTGGGTAGTAGTGCTAGAGGAGGATTCATCTGGGAGAAAGTAGGAACGATGGTGCATGTCATCCCAGGGATACTCCGGAGCAGTGAGAGCCTCAAGAATCTCTTCATCAGTACGGAATGTTTGTGTCATCAAATCGGTTGACGAGGGAGTAGTGGCGGAAGAGATCATATAAATGGTATTAATCTCTTCGGAAGGGGAAGAGACTGGGGGGTGGATCTCCTCAATGGTGGGTGGTGTCATCTCAAGATCCAGATTGTTCATCTCATAGAGAGCTACTCTGTAATCGGGGAGATCGGGACAGTGATTTGTGTAATGCCCGTAAATACCGCATATGGCACAGGGGTGGTTAGTGCGCAGGGATTTGTTGCGAGGCTTAGGGGTTGGATCAAGGTGGACAACTGGTATAGTGGGGTCATCGTCAAGCATTTCCATGTGTTCCTGTAATGTCGGTAACTGAGGACATTGGTGAGTTGCATGGCCCAAGTCATCGCACAGCGAGCATTTGGGAGGAGCACGAAACACAGGGGGGTTTTTGACAGCCTTGGGAGGTGGGACAGCAGTGTAAGGTTGGGGGCCTCTGCCCCCAGTTGGTTTGGTAAGAGGAGGGGGGGGTTCGTGGAGGACGACGGGATAGCGACACCGGGAGGTGGTTGACTAGTAGTGACAATGGGTTGCACCGATTGCAGGATGACATCTGGTGTCGATGGGGGAACGGGAGGCGAAAGATACCAAACGGGTAATCCTAAGGTTAACCCAGGGAGGCTAAGGGTAGCCATGACCGGGGCACTAACAACTCCTGAGGGAGGGAAGAGGAAAGGAATGGTATGGATGGGGGTAGCACCAATGTGGCTAGGTACCAAAGGGGGTTTAGGCAACAAGGGCGGTTGATTAGTAGGAGTTCGCGTATTATGGGACAAGGTACACAGGTCAGACACGTCAGTGGCGGGTGATGGGGGTGGAATAGATTGGAAGGTCGAGGTCATTGGCGCCTCTGAGTAAACTTCGGGCCCCATAGAGGAAACAACTGAAGTGCTAGCACTCGAAACAGGTTGTTCAACCATGGGGAGAACATTTTTGAGTGCCGCAGGGGCATTGGGATCATGGTAGGTGAGTTGGTCCACCTTGACCACGCGTCCCTCATGAGGGAACATCATGGTATGAAAAACGGAAGAAGCAACCGCCCTCATGGCGTACATGTAGCTACGGCCAAGTAAAAGGTTATAATCAAGCTGTGCATTAATAACCTCGATGTTGATGAGGACGGTTTTGCCAGCCAGCTGGACGGGGACGTTAGTTAAGAGGCCTTGTGGTTGAGCCGAACGACCGTCATAGGCTCGTAACGTAGTAGAGGACTGATGGAGAGTGGGGGATCCCAATTTCTGCCAGATGGAGGTGGACATGACACATGTAGAGGCACCTTCATCAATAATGCATCGATGGACGACAAAATTCCGAATGGAAACAGAAACTTGGAATGCTAAAGTGGAAGGCACGCGAGGTTCGGATTGGTCCAAGTCAAACGCCATTACATTCGAATCATTTGGATCAATAACCCGAATAGCTGAGAGTAAAGTCTTATGCTACGAAGGGCAGTTTTTCAAGACTTCTAACGCAGACATGGCTGCGGGAGATTGGGCTAGATCATCAACAATGTTGTAGTTGGATACAGCGCGCGCATTGGGGTTGTTGTTAATACAGTGAAGTGGGAAACGAGGTGCTTTGGGAGCGCCATCTAGTGGAGGTGGAGGTATACGTAACGCCTGATTAGTGGGATGAGCGTTAGTGGGTTTATCGGCGAGAGGGGATTCAGGGGTGGAGCCATATTGGTTCCGCCGAGTCTGGAGGTTGACCTCGTCGGAGGACATCATCAACAGGTGGTGGGTACCTGAGTCAAGCATGGGTTGATCAGGAGCAGCGTAAGTGATTTGTTGTTGGGTTGGCGCGTTGGCTGGAGGGGGAGCCAATGGTTGGGTGTTCACTACGCCTTGGTTTGGTAAGGGGTTTTGCAATACCAAAGGTGGTTGCTGAGGTTGTGGGGGGTTGGATGGTGCTTGAGGAGCCGCCTGCCCTTGGCGGTGGGCATCTTCAGCCCAAAGTTGCCGAACTCGCTCCATGTGTGGGCAAAAATGTGTGTAGTGGCCATAGACCCCGCAAATAGAACAAGGATGGTTGGTTCGCAAATTGGGGTTTTTAGCCTGCTTGGGCAGGCGATCAGGGTGTTGGTTTCCAGGGGCCGCATTATTATTATCAGGGGGATTAGGGGGTTGACCAGCTTGATCTGTAGGTTGGTTGTTTCCACGATTTCGGCGCTTGCCGCGGTTTTGTTGGCCCTAGTTGCGTTGGTTGTTCTGGTTTTGCTGCGGGTTTTGTTGAGCGTAAACTTGCCCTTGGGCAGCAGGTGGGTTCTGAGGTTGCGCAGGTGCTGGAGCAGGATGCGGTGGATGATATGTAGGTGGAGGCTGCGCAGGTGCAGTAATTTGAGGGGGTTGCTGGTAGGGCTGCGGAGCGGGTTGTGGGTTTGCCGCAGGGGCTGCCTGTGGCGGGTAATAAGCGGGTTGGGATTGTGAAGGCACAGGAACTGGTGCAGCCTGCTGGTGGTAGTAGGGCTGCGGTGTGGCCGGGGGAGCGTAAGCGGGAGTCGCATGACCGAAACACTGAGGTGGACATGAGGGTCCATGGGAATGATGGCGATGTGTCATGGGAGCATACGAGTTGGTTATTCCAGACTGTGAGGTAGCCTGCAAAAGGTCAGGGCCAGGGGTAGGGCGTGCTATGGAAAATGGTTGAGGATGTGAAGAGACACGGCCAATGATGCCGTCGGCAGCGTGGGATGCCCCCGGCGCATCGTGCGGGGAGGAATCTCCACGAGGGGCGTCAGGTATAATGGTATAGAGATAACCCGACTGGGCGTAAATGAGGTCGAATTGTTGGGCCTTAAGGATGGCCTCTTCTTCAGACTGGGGTCTTTCGGATGCCACATCCTTAGCAATGATAGGGAGAAGGGATTTGAGAAACCAATCTAGGAAGATACGGTCGTCTAATTTGATCTTGCATAAGCTACGGCGTCGACGCCACTCATGAATGTGGTCCGTGATGTGGGTAGCTGTGTTTTGTCTGCACGATAGGAGGATCTCAATGCCCGCGTCGTAGCGGACAGGTAACTGGAAGAACTGGAGGAAGGTCGAGGCAAGGGAAGCAAAGGTGGCATGGGTTCCATGGGGTTGCTCGATATACCACTTGGCTGCAGAGCCAGTGAAGGTGCACTGTGAGAGACGGAGGTGAATAGAGTCATCCACTATGGAGTTAGAGGAACACCATAGATGGAAAGACATAATGTGGTTTTGCGGGTCCTCACCGGCCTTGCCCTCAAACTTAGGGATGTCGGAGGGGAGCTTGGTGGGCATATGAGGCCATGCAGGGTCGTGTCGGATAGGGTCGTTAGTCAATCTGGCTAGATCAGGCAGGTTGAGGCTAGCCATGAATGGCAAACTGGAAGACGGATGTGACACAGTAGTGGGTTGGACCAAGTTGGGGCCAATGCCCCCAAGTGGAGGGGTGGTTTTAGGGAGGTTGCCCCCAAGTGGGGGAACTAAGGTGGTATAGGACGGTCCTGCGCTACCATGGGTAGTGTGAGCCACTGATGGAGTGGGAATAGGTAGTCTTACTGCGGGAATAGGTGCCGTGAGGGGAACGGTAGATGGGGGCCCCATGGAGGGCATACCCAAAGTAGGTGTGGTAACTGGTGTAGTGGTGGATGGGCCACCAGCGATCTCTACAAGGACGGGAGTGGAAGTCACGCCAGCCATGGGGTTAGTGGGGGCAGTGTAAATGGGGTTCTCGGACTCTAGCTCAGAATCGGAGCTAAAATAAGGGGCGTCAAGATCTAGTGACGGAGTCCTATGCCACTGACGAGTGGAGTCAAGTGACAAGGCTCGAGATCTATGATTAATGGTATCAAGTGAGGACGATCTGCGTCGATGACGAGTGATTTCAAGTGAACCGTGCTGTGGGGGCTCGCCCCTGAGGCACCGAGAATGTATCAGGGACTCAATGGTGACGGATGGTGTCAAATCTCTGTGGGTCGAGGTGAGTAAAAAACAGCTCAAAAATCCTAATGCAACCGAGTGTGCAGAAGGAGAGATCGAAAAATAGGGCACTCAGGCCAACAACCAACTCAAAACACCCAATGTAACCGTTGTGCTACAATAGGTGGAGTGTCAACAAAAATGGTCAAAATACCAACAAGCAGCAGGTTTCCTAAAAATAAAAAATGGTGGACTCACTAGACCAAAAGGAGGTAAGGGAGCATGCAAACACTTAACTAAAAGTATTCTGACTCAACTAGACATATCCTCTACAAGGTGATGAAATCCAAGTCAGACAATATGAATAGGAAAGCCAAGTGGCTAAGATATCCCCCTACCGGGAGGGACACCGGGTAGTCAATCCTAGAAGAATAGCAACTAAGATACCCCGTTCATGACACGTCCAGAAAGGTGAATCTGCCGTCTGGTCCTTTTACCGCAATACCCCTATACAGGGATATCCCGAGAACTGCGAAAGGTAGCCCTTCAGTTACTGAATGGAGTGCGGTATTCCACTTAGGCCTCCGGAACCAATCTCGCGACTTCAACCCTCCTAAGGGAGAGGCCCTCTGGTAAACTGGTGGTGACCGTGCCAAAAAATACTAGGGGATTTTGGTTCCCTAATTGGACAACTGCTATGTCTCAAGTGTAAGCAACCGAGGGGTGTTATTGGAAGCCTATCCCCCCGATCCTACCTAACTACAAAGATTCTTTTGTGTTCCCCAAGTGGGGTTAGAATATTGGTTGAGTTAAGTAGTATTTTAAGGCTCACTTTGAATTAGGTGACAAAGTGTGTGCTCGTGAGGTGATGAACCCAGAAAATAAGTGCCACACACAAGGGGGGAAAATTCCTAATTAACAATAATACTGACTTCAAAACATTAACATGCAAAATTTTCTGAATAAAAATGCTGGAATTTTTAAAAGATGCTGTAAAAGGGAACAGAAATGATGTTGCAGAAAAGGCTGTAGGGAAGTAGGGCTGCAGGTAGAACAGATGGCTGTGCAGGTGCAGAAAATATTGCAGCAAAGGGGCTGGGTTCAAAAACAGGAAAAAACTTGCAGAAATCAGACCGCGGGTCTGTGGCGAAATCGTGCGGTCGAACCGCGGGTTAGAGGGAAACAGGTGCGATCGGGTCGCAACTAAGGGGCTGAAATGAGCGGTCGAGACATAGGAAAATGGCCGACAAGTGCGGTCGGGTCGCAGCTAAGGGGCTAAAACAGGCTGATTAGCTGTGGCCGGATCGCAGGTAACAGACGTGAATCCGAGGGTAGGGCGGCGGAAACAGTCTGAGAGCCGCGATCGGGTCACAGGTAAAGGCCTGAAAGACGCGGTTGGGACGCGACTGTAGAAGGCAAAGATGCGGTTTACTGCAGCTGAAAAGGACAGCCGAAAGGAAAAAACAGAAAAGTACTGGAAAAAACTACAGTGGAGTCGCCAAAACTGTAGCTAGGGTTTTACCCCTAGCTTGTGCGAATGAGCACCTACTAAGGAGAAGGGACTCCTTAGTAGCAGTTCAATAAGTGGAAGATAAAAAGGCTAAAACAGAAATATCAACTAATCTAAACACGTGCATAAAACAGAAGAAATAAGATATGAAAGATGTTTTTATATTAAAATTACCTCCGATGTGGAGGTTGGTGAAGCCCGTTGCGGTGATCCGAGAGGGTTGCTCCATGCTCCAGCTTGCTCCTTCTCTTTCTCCAATGGTGGAAATGGGCCAAAAGGGGCTCTCAAGGTGAAAGTAGCTCAAGGGTGAGCTAGGGTTTCACAAGCTATTTTGGCAGAGTAAGGGTGCTATGACTGTGGGTGTTGAATAAGTGGTCTCCATCACTTATTTATAGTTTTTTAGTGGTGGAGTGCTGGCCCATGGTTTTTGGAAACCATGTGGTTTAGGGCAGCTGTTTAGGGTTTTTTCCTCCTTTTCCTCATTATTTTATATTTTTCTTCCCTTTTAGGGGATTTTTGCTATTTTTATAGGAATTTTGGATATTTTTGGAGGAAAAAAGGGGTTTTATGGCCTTTTGGAGGCTTTTTGATGGTTTTATGGCCTTTTGGAGGCATTTTTAGGCCTTTTGGAGGCTTTTTAGTGGTAATTTCAAGTTTTTCAAGGAAATATGGTAGGAAAATGGACAAATGAGCCATGTAGTGGGGTAGATGAGGTAGTGAACACTTTTTGGGTGTTAACAGAGGTCGATCCAGATCGACGGGTAAGAACACATCATGATCCAAAGCTACCTGCTATATCAAGAAAGGAGAAATTGGTGGCAGAAGTGAAGAAACGTGGACGGTAGATGTGAAAGGTTCCCCCAAATCGAAGGGCTGAGAAGACCTCCATGCTGCAGGCATCATATCTAGTGTGGAGGTGACAGCAAAAGGGATGTTCATATGTGTAATCCGCCTCCCAGTAGGCGGGTTGATGTCTCCAAACGTCATCTTTGATAAACCAAAGGAAAAGGTCCCATACAATGACACTAACTTCCCCGACTCCACAAGTCTGACACGTGGTTCACGTGGGAAAAAAAAGGATTTGCAGGTTTTGAAATGGTGAATCAAACGTCTACACAAAATTAAGAGAATCCGCGAACTAAGTCCGCTTAGCACCACCGTCACAATGAGTGAAAAGGAAAGAAAGGTCAAATCCACAGTCCTTGAAACTGGCTTGGAAGCCATGTGGGAAGTGCTTAGAATCCTATCCATTATTAGATAATATAATTGAACATCAGAAGAGAAGATCCCCCACCCTGGTGTCACACAAGCTACTACCGCGTTGACCGGTGTTCAATACTATAGCCATATCTAGGCTGTTTTATCTTTCCCTATATAGTGCCATCTTCTGAATATTGTTAAGGTATGGAAACGTATAGATGGTAAGAGGTAAAGGTTGAATTCCTAGAAGTGTCAAGTTCCTTTTTAGACAACCATGGTTGTGTGGTTCGAGAAGTTAGTCCAACAAGGGATACTCCTGGTAGGCGAACATAAATGTGTGTTTATTCATTGTCTTGGTTATCCACACCAAGAAATCGCCAAACACTGGGGCATAGATGTTAAATACCGAGGGAGGTTCACCTGCTTTCACATAGCCTGGCCCTTGGAAGTGCTGTGCATGGGTTTTAACATCCCAGCAACCTCTCTCCGATGCTCCCAATTGCAGTCACGACCTCTGAAATCCCATCCCACAGTGGTGGCAGAACTATTGGAGCAAATGCTTGCTCTTGGACCATATAGGTTCGGAACCTTCAACACCGCTCCTAGAATCTCCACTTGACTACTTTGTCGTGGGCGAGGAGAAGGTCAAACGTACACCTAGCTGCATGGCCTACAAGAAAACCCTCCTCATAGGAGGAAGAAATTGGTACAAAGATGATAAGCTTATTAAGTCGTTTATCATCACCAAGTGCGTGACCACCTTTTTCCCAACCTCCTCCTATAACCGTGTTACCAGATGAAAGAGGGGTCAAGAAAATGATCGGGCAATGGGACTCAGGCCTTCTTGTCAGCCTTTGAGTGACGTGGTCTGAAAGAAGCAGTTCAGTCAAAGGAGGAAGAAAAGCATGTATGAAAGGGTCTGAGTTGGCAACCAACTGACGTCAGGCAACATAGGGATCGCTTTCATATACCAGGATAGAGAAAACTATGCGTTGTTAATCTGCGCTACCATGCACCCTCTAGGTCCATAATGTTTGTTTATATTTGTAAAATGTGGCAATAGTTCCACTCTCTATACTTTTAATGCATGATTGTGACTAGAAACAGTTTCTTAGGCACTGAAGTATTATAAATACACTCCCGATAGAGGGAGATGAGTTAGCTGGAGGGTCAGGAAACCTTCAAGGGTTGAGGTTCTTTGTTGTAAAATAAGATCTGGTGCCTGTGTTATGAATAAAATTGTAGAGGAAGAGTTGTTTCTTAAAATGGAGATTCATGTGGCATTGCTTCTTTCAATATGTATTTTCTTTATGTGAAATGGATATCCTGTTTCCATTCCAGTTTGTTGATTTCTTTCATGTCTATAACTTAGTGTATAACAATTTGGAGTTCATACCTGCTATGCTCCACCTATTGTTTCAGACATTTATCAAGTTTTCTTCTAAATTTACATGGAATTCATCTTGTTAGTGCTCCACATGATGGGTTGTTCTCTCTTATCTTCTAAACACCCGCTAAATATCTCCTGATTACTAGATCGGTGCCTATCTTGCCTCTGTTTGCAACCCTACACCATTCTTTTCCTCATGCAAATGTTCCCTAATCAGGTTTTCGACTGCATTGCCAATGGTCCCTTGCCCTGATAATCCCACCTACATCTCACATCACTCTACTTTATCCCATTTCAAAAGTCCGACCTCCTAATCATCCTTGAGCGAATATCTTACGTGGAGTAAAATCTGAAGACAAGAGAGATATCCCTCTCTAACTGCGCAAGGCCGAGGGCGCAGTCTAAAGTGGTTCTGCTGTTACCCGGGGGTGGCCCTCCCTTCAACCTTGGGGCTCAATCCCAGTGCTAACACTCCCTAAGAGAGATGTTTCATAGTTAGGCTTCAGAACCATAGAAAATTTTCAATTGAAAATAGGTTGAGTTTTTCACTAATTAACTTACTTCCATAAAAAATGGAAAAATATTGATTTTATCCACTTATTAAGTCACTCTTATCAAATGTTCTTTTCTACTGGCAACTTGATAATACATTAACTACTTTTTACAACTCTTTATTGGGTGGGAAAACCTACCGACTCTTATATTTGTTTCCAAGAAAAAAGTCAAATATCTATTATATTATAAAACAAAATCACATTCTTACAAATGTATACAAAATCAAATTAAATACAAACATATACAACACTTAAAAGATCAAATGTGCATAATGCACTTTCAAGCGTCAAATTACAAAATTAATGTACATGTTATCTCTCATCATTTAAAAAATAATCTTCAATCAAAGTTATTGAGAACCTTCTCTTTGTCCTCATGAGATGGTAATTGATGCAAGATGGTGTCAATTGTTCAATGATAGAGAACATCACTAAGAAGGAAATAACAAAGAGATTGTTAGCAGATGTGTTGATAATTTCCATGAGGAACTTGGGATCTAAACATCTATTTTCAAAGAGAAAGAAATATATCACCATAGCATGGGTTGTCTAATGATATGATGAATAAATGCTCATCAGGAATAACATCATTGAGGGGTGGGTCTACCATGATAATGGTAATATTTTTTGGTTAAGTGTTTTGACTGACTCCACCATGGTCACGGCCAACTTACTATCATGATTATATTACAACACAATATTCAATAAGTTATTAGAGATGTAAAGTGACATGCTCATGGGCGCAATGACCATTTTGGACTAACACATCGGTGATAATAAAAGTTGAGGAGGGAATTTCAAGGATGAGATTCATAATCAAGTTATGGGGGTAAAAGAGGGCTGTTATTGTTAGAGAATTTTTTTAAATAACCAAACTCTTGTTGGGATTTATCATTGTAGATGAAAGCAGGGTTCTTTCACAGAATATTGAAAGAGCTATAAGATGGTATTGCATAGGCACAAATACATTGTTACAAAAAATCATTTTGACTTGAAGGCTTTAAAATTATTGAAGGGAATGAGGTGGAGGAAGGTTCATGATGTACTAACCTTCAAGAGATTAAAAAAAACCTATTTCAAGATAAATAACTCAAGGAGGCATCCAAAATAAACATATAATATCACTTAAGAGGATTTAATCAAATAAATATAGTTGTGTAGATCCTCTAAGTGTGTTGACCATCATTTGTATCTAGCTATGAAAAAATCAATATTGTTTAAATTGATCTATACCATGTAGTTGAAAACATAGTGCATAGCTCACTGGAAGGTGGAATTAGAATTCTTATGTATGAATGGAATGGCATGATAAGTAAAGGTTCCCTGAGTTATGGTGTATGCAATTTTATATTAACACTCTTTACGAATTTGAATATGCTTGTACCCTATGAATTTTTCTATGAAGGACAAAAATTCATGACCAACACACCCATCAATCACTCAATCAATAAAGGTTAAGTGAATTATCTTTGGAGATAGGATTAGATATACATTCTATGTAGGTTATACGATAAATGAAATTGACCAATTTTAATTTGTCAATTTCATCATTGATGGGGAGGAATTTTTTGGGGTTAATATGCCATTTTTTATGTCAAAGAGTTGATCCATCAATGCGTTTTTTTGGGGGTCAAATAGTTGACGCAGCAATGTAATACAAGTTTATACCATATGAGTTTTCAGATATTTACACACAGAACCATGCAAATAAATCATATAATTATTGCAATCAACATTTTTAAGAAACAACTTCCTCAAAGGTTCATGTTAATCCAAGAACAATGTTTTTTTATAACCTTTGGTTTGGTGAAAATGTTTTGGAAATATTAGCAAGATTACTCTCCTTGAATGCATTCATTCCTTGAATGGGGGTTTCTACAAATCCAACTATCCATGAATAATGAAATCTTAATTTTACCCTTACATTGTATTGTTCTAATATAATGACATTTCTACTTGGAAGTAAATTGGAACACCGATGCAAATTTTCCAAAAGGACATTAGTTAAGAACTATTGAATCTTGCACATGATCTAGGAACTAAGAATCAATCTCATGAAAGAATAATCAACAAATACTCATGAAATGGTGTTAATCGGAACCAGAATGGTTTCCTCTCTGTATATTCAATAAAAAAATGAATAGTTACAATACCAATGTCAAGCAATAGCTTGAATCAATGAGAAATTCGAATACCTAAGGAGGCAATTCGAAATCAATGAGTGAGTATGGCTTAACTGACTCTGAGCCATTCAATCACATGCAGTTAACTACTTGACCAAAACCTTAATTCACTCACCAAACCCTAACTGAAGTCGGAGTGCAATAAATGACTGAATCCCAACTGAAGGAGATCAAACACATGTCATAGCAAGCCAACCATCAAGTGCTAGTGCTCCATGACTTCAATGTGTTACAGGTATAAATTAACTAAGAGGGGGGGTGAATCAGTTAATTAAGATTTTTCACCCAAATTACTTCTTTTAACTTAGAATCAATAAACTTTATGGCATTCAATCTTTGCTATGAATTCAGAGTTATAAACATAAGAGCAAATAACATAAAACACAGCATTCAATCACAACATTTAATCACATATATGATACATAGATATTTTCACAAGGAAACCCATAAGGGAAAAACCTCTTCTTCTTATGATGTCAAAGGCTTCAATGGTTGTACATTACTTCTTATTTGAGCACCGACTCAAAGAGGCTGCAACCTCTGAATGCAAGCACCAACTTGCTGAGAGCACCAACTCTCACTGTAACCCAGCACCAACCGGGTGGAAGCACCAACTTCCAGTTTAACAGAACACCAACTGGGTGAAGACACCAATCTTCAATTTCTACAAGCACCCACTTGCAGATAGAGACATAAATTCTCCCCTAGCACCTTCCTACCTCCCTTATTTGCTAGACTTTCCAATAGAATCAAAATGCAACAATACAAATATGTCTCTGCTTACCAAACCACTCAACTCTATTCAACATCAGCTCTCTGCTCCTTTGTTCTGTTCAACTGTTCAGCACATTCTTCTGTTCCTCTGCTCTGCTCATTCAGTATCAGTTTACAGCACTGATCTCTTAATACTCTGCACACCATTACTCTCCTCAAAACAGCTAACTCTCACAATTGTTTCTACTCAATATATATCTCATCTTCTGAGTTCATTTCTCTCTCTGTTTTATCGAAACAATATCCTCAAACCGTTACAAAAATGGTTCAGCTTCAACATCCTCAAACTGTTGCAGAAACGGTTCAGCTTCAACATCCTCATGAACCCTCTGTACACATCGAATGATATATATTCGAACCATCTCTCCCCTTTTTTTTTTGGTTCCTTACTCTTCCTATTCCATCTCCTTTCGAATCATCATTACAGGAAGTTACTAAACAATTCACAATTCAAGTTCATCATAACTGTTAATCCACCTGCTCGAATATTCTTTGAATCCTCAACTGTATAGGGCTCTTCATATTTATCTTTAAAGATTACACTGGTACAATGGTTCAAAGAAGCGGAGGGTGAAACGTCGGAGCTCACAAGCAACATCTCCTTCCGCAACATCAGAGTTCGGAAGAGGATCTCCTTCCGCAATGTCGAAGCTCGCAAGCAACATCTCCTTCCGAAAGTCGGAGGGATTTTGACATTGGAAGCCAAAAGATTCACACAACCGCAACGACGGGAAGGAAAAGACTATGGACACGTGATCCACATCGGAATTCGGAGCGCTTTTCACTTCGGGTGCTTAGCTGGTTTGAGAGCCGCAACGGCGGATATCAATAGGTTATAGCCATGAGACGCACATCAAAAGTTGGAGCGCTTTACACTTTGAATGCTTAACCACTTTGGGAGTCGCAACGATGGAAGCAAAAATACTATGGACACGCGATCTGCATCAAAAGTCGAAGCACTTTTCTCTTCGGGTGCTTAGCTAGTTTGAGAGCCACAACGGCGGAGATCAACAGGTTATAGCCATGCGACGCACATCGGAAGTTGGAGTGCTTTACACTTCGGATGCTTAACCACTTTGGGAGCCGCAACGGCGGAAGCAAAAATGACTAAAACTTTCGCAAGGCGTTGGATTTTCTCCATTGATACCTGTGTGCCTGCCTTTTTTTTAGTAGATTGCCACATCCATTTGACATCAGTTCCCCTTCTCTTTATAAAAGATTGCCATCAATGGAAATACACTAAAACTTTAAGACTGGGCACTAGCCACCATCTACTAGTCCTGAACACACCACTCTGAAAGATATTCCAACAATCTCCCCCTTTATCATTGATGGCAATATCTCATTCAACTGGTCACATTTCTCCCCCTTTGACATCAAGGGCAAAGGATAAACCTGGGTAGATACGGTATGTCTAATGACTAGTCTCCCCCTTACAAGATGCACTAAGAAAACGAACTGCCATTCCATGCTGTAAACAGAAATAAGATATACAAATAAACACAGACTCCCCCTAACACAATGCATGAGTTACTGAGACAAGGGCTGAACACCCAGCTTCTGACGCAGATGTTCAAACTGAGCTATGGGTAAAGGCTTAGTAAAAATATCATCAATCTGTTCGGTAGAAGGAATATAATGCAACAACACCGCTTGAGTGGCCACTTGTTCACGTAAGAAATGGTACTTTATGGGAATGTGTTTAGTTTTGGAATGAAGAACAGGATTCTTGGAAACACTGATAGCACTAGTATTGTCACAGTGAATGGGAATAGGTTCAGAATACTTTACGTCTAGATCAGTAAGAGATTGAACCATCCATAAAATTTGAGTACAGCAAGTAGCAGCAGCTATGTATTCTACTTCAGTAGTGGATAAAGAAATGGAACTTTGCTTTTTACTTAGCCAGGCAACCAAAGACTCTCCTAAGAAGAATGCTCCACCACTTGTACTTCTTCTTTAATCTACACAATTAGCCCAATCTGCATTTGAATATGTTATTAGCTGAAATTTATGATTTCTGGGATACCATATACCATAAGAGAGCGTACCTTTTAGGTATTTGAATATACGTTTCACAGCTAGTAGATGACTCTGTTTAGGAGCAGCTTGAAACCTTCCTACCATCCCAACAGCATGCATGATATTAGGCCTTGATGTAGTAATATATAACAAGCTTCCTATCATAGATCTGTACATCTTTTGATCCACTTCAGGTGAATAATCATCTTTGCTCAACTTGCAGCCACTGACCATGGGTGTACTCACAGGTGTGGAGTCTTCCATTCGAAATATCTTTAACATCTCCTTTAGATACTTTTCTTGAGAAAGAAACATACCTCCAGGTTTCTGACAGATTTGAAGACCAAGGAAATAGGACAGCTCACCAATCATTGACATTTCGAACTCATATTTCATAGAGTTAGCAAACCACTGAACAGAAAGATTATTAGTACAGCCAAAGATGATATCATCAACATAAACCAATACAATCAGTAAGTCATCCACTTCAGTTTTGACATATAAATTGTTGTCCACAGAACATCTCTTGAAGCCTTTGTCTTGTAGATATTTGTCCAGTCTGGCATACCAAGCTCTAGGTGCTTGCTTCAATCCATACAAAGCCTTTTTCAGCTTGCATACATAGTCAGATTTATCTGTGAGTGAAAATCCTTCAGGTTGCTCCACATACACTTCTTCTTCTAAATTTCCATTGAGAAATGCTGACTTGACATCCATCTGGTATACTCTAAATCATTTGTAACAAGCATAGGCTAGAAACATTCTGATAGCCTCCATTCTTGCCACTGGAGCAAATGTTTCATCGAATTCTTGTCCTTCAATCTGAGCATAACCTTTGCAAACCGGTCTTGCTTTATTCCTTACAATATGTCCCTATTCATTTAATTTATTCTTATATACCCATTTGGATCCAATCACATTCTTGTCTAATGGCCTAGGAACAAGTTCCCAAGTGCTATTCTTCTCAATCTGGTCCAGCTCTTCATTCATGACTGCTACCCAGTCTTTGTCTTTGCTGGCTTCATTAAAACATTGGGGCTCAATTGTAGAGATAAGAGCAATATGAGACTGTTCAGATTCCTGCAAAATCTTCCTTCTAGTCTGAACACCTTTACTCTCATCACCAATGATTTGGCTTTCAGGGTGATTTTTTCTAATCATTCTGGAAGAAGATTGTACAGTGTGTTGTTCAGGTTCAGCTTTCTCATACTCTGATGATTCAGATTCTTCCTTCTGGGATTCTGGGACCTGTTCTTCTGTCTCTTCATTTGTATCTTCCAAACATGAATCTTCATCATTCCTTTGACTGATATTTCCATGACAATCTTCATCGACTTTCACATCTATGCAATCTACTATTTTACGCAGCCTCTTGTTATAACACCTATAGCCTTTGCTTTCTGTAGCATATCCTAAAAATATTCCTTCATCTACTCTGTCATCATCCTTGCCCAAATTTTCATCATTATTCTTGATATAGCATTTACTCCCCAAAACTCTAAAATTTGTAATGGTTGCAGATCTTCCAAACCATAAATGATATGGTGTTTTGTCACTGTTTGGTCTCAAATGAGCTTTGTTAAGAATGTGCACAGCTATATGGATAGATTCCACCCAGAAGCCTTAAGAAATATCCTTTTCCTTCATCATTGATCTGGCCATCTGTTGGACTATTCTGTTTTTTCTTTCTACCACTCCATTTTGCTGAGGAGTTCCAGCCATTGTATATTCTTTCCTGATGCCATGCTCATCACAGAATTCTTTAAACTGTCTTGAACTGAACTCTCCTCCTCTGTCAGATATGATAGCTTTAATCTTTCTTCCAGTTTGATTTTCAGTCAGGGCTTTAAATATCTTGAATTTAGAAAATGCTTCAGACTTCTCTTTAAGGAATGCAACCTATGTTAGTCTGGAATAGTCATCAATTACAAGCATGAAATAGTTCTCCTTACCTGTACCTTCTTTCTTGGATGGGCCACACAGATCCAAATGGACTAGTTGAAGAGGTTTATTTGTGGAGGGAACACTCCTTGACTTAAACTGTGTTCTGGTTAACTTCCCCGTCTGACAAGGTTTACACACTTCATCACATGGTTTAGATATTTCTGAAAAGTCCCTTACTGCTGCTCTGTTTTTGAGTTTTATTAAATGATCAAAATGTAGATGTCCCAGTCTTCTGTGCCACAGCCAGCTTTCATCATATTTGCTGAGATAACACTCTTTTTTTTCTTCTTTTAAAATGTAAACATTATTCTCAACTCTTATTCCTTTGGCAACCAGTTTTCCTGAGGAAACATTTTTAATTTTACAATCTTTAGTAGTGAACAAGACTTCACACCCTTTGTCACACATTTGACTCACACTGAGAAGGTTGTGCCTCAACCCATATACAAATAACACATCTTGAGCCTTTCCTTTACCATTGTTAAAACTAACTATTCCCTTGCCTCTGATATTTCCCGGTGCATCGTTTCCAAATGTTACGTTCCCAGATTTCTGCTCTGACATAGAAATAAACTTCTCTTTATCTCCTGACATATGTTTTGAACATCCACTATCAATGTACCAAGGATTCTTCTGTTTCTGAACTGAGAACACGAGATTACAATGAGAACTCTCTTTCTTCCTCCATACATTTCGTTCAGCTGTATATTTCATTTTTTGTTTTGTTTTGTTCTCCTTCAAGTTACATTCTATAGCTTTATGCCTAAAGTTGTGACATATGTAACATTCTGTTTCGTTGTATATAAGATCAAACGGGTTAGTATTTCTGTTTTGCATTCTTCTTTTAACACCTGATTGAGATACATGACCCATATGATTATACGCTGATTGATGTGTCATATGTTTGTTATTTGACATCCTTCTCTGAATGTTTATGAAATTGTAAAAACAATTGGCAGCTCTATGCCCAAAGTTAGAACAACAGAAACAATAACCATTGAAGAAATTCACATACCTAACTCTTGGTGGATTTCTAGAAGAGTAATGTATTGAGTTATGATGCTCATAATTGTAATATTGATCTGCATACTTGATTTTGTTATATGAATCTTTTTCATGAACTCCTGACTGCACCGATTTGCTATTTAGATCGGTATTCTCTTGATTTTTATCACTCTTTGATTGATTTTCATTATTGTATTTACATGCTTCAACATTTATTATTCTGGGGATTTCTGCCTACTTGTTGTTCTGAAAATTAATCAAGTTTGATGATTCTTTGCTTTCTGAATCACTGCTACTTGCACCTTGACCATAGCCTAGACCAAACTTAATCTGAGGTGACCTCTGTCTGTTTAGAATGTTATTTAGCTCTTCTGAAGCTTTGATACTAGAGATATTCTGATGATATAAGGCTTGAAATTTTTGTAAATCCTTCTTAACCATTACCACTTCTTTCTCTAGATGTTCACATCTGGATTTACTTTCAGCTAGCTGTTGTTTTAGAGTCTCTTCAATTTTCTTTGCCTCTTCCAACTCTAGCTTTATTAGAGAGATGTCTTTTCCATTGGTTTCATACTGGATTAATAGTTGTTTTTGTTTTCTTTTCTTTATTATTAGTCTATCAATCTCCTCTAGAGCACTCATCAACTCTCCCTCCATGTCCACAATGGCATCTTCATCATTCATCTATGTACAGCTCATCTCTAGATCCTCTATAGCCATAAGCATGAAATCATTCTCTTTGTTTTCATGGGAGGATTCACTTTCTGAAGTTTCTATGGATTCATCAT
>LPNX010252805.1:424357-503176 GCA_001517045.1 Pseudotsuga menziesii
ACCTCTTCAGGATCTACCTTAACCAAAAGGAACGCTGCTCTGATACTAATTGTTACAGGTATAAATTAACTGAGAGGCGGGGTGAATCAGTTAATTAAGATTTTTCACCAAAATTACTTCTTTTAACTTAGAATCAATAAACTTTATGGCAGTCAATCTTTGCTATGAATTCAGAGTTATAAACATAATAGTAGATAGCATAAAACACAGCATTCAATCACAACATTTAATCACATATATGATACACAGATATTTTCACGAGGAAACCCATAAGGGAAAAACCTCTTCTTCTTATGATGTCAAAGGCTTCAATGGCTGTACATTACTTCTTATTTGAGCACCAACTCAAAGAGGATGCAACCTCTGAATGCAAGCACCAACTTGCTAAGAGCACCAACTCTCACTGTAACCCAGCACCAACTGGGTGGAAGCACCAACTTCCAGTTTAACCCAGCACCAACTGGGTGAAGACACCAATCTTCAATTTCTACAAGCACCCACTTGCAGACAAAGACATAAAGTCTCCCCTAGCACCTCCCTACCTCCCTTATTTGCTAGACTTTCCAATAGAATCAAAATGAAACAATACAGATATGTCTCTGCTTACCAAACCACTCTGCTCTGTTCAACATCGGCTCCCTGCTCCTCTATTATGTTCAACTGTTCAGCACATTCTTCTATTCCTCTGCTCTGCTGCTCTGCTCATTCAGTATCAGTTTACAGCACTGATCTCTTAATATTCTGCACACCATTACTCTCCTCAAAACAGCTAACTCTCACAACTATTTCTGCTCAATGTATATCTCATCTTCTGAGTTCATTTCTCTCTCTGTTTTATCAAAACAATATCCTCAAACCATTACAAAAATGGTTCAGATTCAACATCCTCAAACCATTGTAGAAACGGTTCAGCTTCAACATCCTCACGAACCCTCTGTACACATCGAATGATATATATTCGAACCATCTCTCCCCCTTTTTTTTTGGTTCCTTACTCTTCCTATTCCATATTCCATCTCCTTTCGAATCATCATTACAGGCATTTACTAAATGATTCACAATTCAATTTCATCATAACTGTTAATCCACCTGCTCGAATATTCTTCGAATCCTCAACTGTACAGGGCTCTTCGTATTTTTCTTTAAAGATTACACTGGTACAATGGTTCAAAGAAGTGGCGGGTGAAACGTCGGAGCTCACAAGCAACATCTCCTTCCGCAACATTGGAGGTCGGAAGAGGATCTCCTTCCGCAACGTCGGAGCTCACAAGCAACATCTCCTTCTAGAAGTCGAAGGGATTTTGACATCGGAAGCCAAAAGCTTCGCACAGCCGCAACGGTAGGAAGAAAAAGACTATGGACACGCGATCCGCATCGGAAGTCGGAGCGCTTTTCACTTTGGGTGCTTAGCTAGTTTGAGAGCCGCAATGGTGTAGATCAACAGGTTATAGCCATGCGATGCACATCGAAATTCGGAGCGCTTTACACTTCGAATGCTTAACCACTTTGGGAGCCGCAACGGCGAAAGCAAAAAGACTATGGACACACGATCCGCATCAGAAGTTGGAGCGCTTTTCACTTCGGGTGCTTAGCTGGTTTGAGAGCCGCAACGGCGGAGATCAACAGGTTATAGCCATGCAATGCACATTGGAAGTCGGAGCGCTTTACACTTCAGATGCTTAACCACTTTGGGAGCCGCAACGGCGGAAGCAAAAATGACTAAAACTTCTGCAAGGCGTTCGATTTTCTCCATTGATACCTGTGTGCCTGCCTCTTTTTCAATAGATTGCCACATCCATTTGACATCAATTCCCCTTCTCTTTATAGAATATTTCCATCAATGACAATACACTAAAAATTTAAGACTGAGCACTAGCCACCATCTACTAGTCCTGAACACACCACTCTGAAAGATATTCCAACACAATGAACCCTGATGAGGTTAACTGAAGCTAAACTGATCATCAGAAGTAGGTGGAGGTGCCCTGTTGACTCTAGATCATTAAATAATAATAAATAATCATTAAATAATATATTTAATGAGAGAAGGCGCCTTAACTAACTGGTTGAACTGATTGTAACCACCAGTTAGCAATTAGGTGCATTAATATCACTCAGATCACCCCCGAAGTGCTCCAGTTAGCCTCCTTGACTGTAGGAGAAGGCTAACTTAGCCTCCTTTACTATAGGTAGGCATGGGTGTGACTGGATGATAGCAATTAATGCTCCATTGATGTCAATTAATGTCAATTATACTTAGGATAGTGGTTTAACTAGGCCAATTTGACCAAAAAGAGTGTGTATGATGGTAAATGTCTCCAACACCCCCCCTTAAGCTATACTCAAGAAGAGTTAGAAAACATAGATGCATAAAAATGATAGGGCCCTGGCAATAAAGGCAATAGGTCACCCTATACAATAAAGTAACTGCTTAATATAACCAAGGAAATGGGGAAAACCTCATGGGAAAAATACCCCCCCTCAAACTAAGCAGTAAATCAAGAATTGGTTCTTCTATGCAGCAGCATCCTGAGACTGTGCATGTGAACCTATAAATCCAAAATAAATTAATATGTTTGGAGGAATCTTCCACTTTGGAAGAAGAACAATGCACTCAACTGAATCAGAAATATAAACAGCTGCACGGTGAAAACTAGACCCATGTAGAGTAGCTAAAATCATCTGAAGAGAGAGCAAAGGTTCTTGAGGATTCGAACCATGTGTGGAACACTCAATAAACTGATATTTTGCAGCATTGAACAGAAAACCATGAGTGTTAAAATCAGCCCCAATTTTTAGGAGCAAGTGTCCAAGCAAATGCAGAATGTCTTCCTCTTTACTAGTTCTGTGAGGAGATGAGCTTGTGACCAAAGGTAGAGAATCCCTGGGACTCTGGAGAGCGAATTCTTGAGCTCCATAATCTGATATAGCTTCATAAATATCTAATGATTCACAAAATAAAATATCAGCAACCTCATAAGAGGAAACTAACACCTAATCCCCAGCAGCAAAATTGAAGAAGAACTGCGGTACTTGATTTTTCACACCGGAATTGGTGAGAGCAGCTACAAGCATGACTGAAAGCTCTTGAATTTTAAAATATGAACAAAATAATATCATATCATATTTTAAATCAGATCTAAATAAGTTCACAACAAATCCAAAACTGTGAAATGAAATCAAATCCCCAGCAGCAGTTTTGTAGGAGACTTGTGGTACTTGTTTCTTCACACCGTTGATGAGAACAGCTACAAGCAATACTGAAGGTTTATGAATCTGAAATTTTGAACCAAGAAATATAAAATCAGATCCAAATAAGATCATATCAGATCCAATAAGGTTCATATCAGATCCAAAATTATGGTCAACCGAGATGGTGGATGCACAGTTGTCTTTTTCTTCAAAATTCTGAATTTTGGTGCATGCAATACTGCAAGATTTTGCTGGAAGATCTAGATCATGGGGAGAAAATGTGTCACTCTTATAATCTGATATTTCTTCCAAAATGTCCAATTTTTTACATATTTTCACACCAGCAGCAACATTAGAGGGAGAAAAATCAAATTTCTCTTCACTTTTGGAAGCAATTACTGGTAAATTTTGCACAGAATTCAAAGGAAAATCACCGGTGAATGTTTGCATGGAAGTGCAGTAGTATTTTTCTTCAATATCAGATATTTGAATGTCTTCTTCTATTTCAGCAATATGAGAAGATGAGATATCAGAGATCTCATAAACTTCCGGAGCATCAGGAGAAGCAATCACTGCATGAAGACTTTTTTCAATTCGAATTGACTGTGTAGAAGATTCTCCTTCATCTTCATCTTGAACAACTTCATCAGAGAGAGTAGAGGCTGAGTATTTTGAGTGAAGAACTCTTGTGGTGCTGGCTATGATCTCCAAAGTTCTATTATGATCCTCATTGTGCTTGCCAAAGGTTCTGTCTGATTTTGTCCAGACTTCCTTTGGGTATTCAGGAGAACCAATAATAAGGTAGTACAAGCTAGGAGAAAGGGCCATACATATTTCTCCAAAAGCTCTATCACCATCATTTAGCTAGTCATTCTCATTCTCATAAGACTCTTTTCCAAGTCCAATAGACACCTCATAGAGACCTCGTCTCTTCAGAGATGCAATCATCTTCAACTTCCATTCCAAATAGCTTGTGAATGGGGTGAGAAGAGGGATTGATGAGTCCATTCAAAGTTGTACCTGTTAAGACCTGCAAATCAAAACAAAAAAGGGCACCATAAGGTAGGACAACTTGCACATTTTAGGATTTCATCACACCCAGCATAGTCAATCAAACAAGCTTGATCAACAAGTTCTTTACTTGGGATATTGAGTGGTAAGCCTTGGCTTCTGGTGTAGTGCTGGATTTTTGAGCTATTGCTCAAATTTCATGGAGAAATCTGTCAAAAATCTTGTTTTTGAGAGATAGATATTTTTCTCGCCGTATGCTCTGATACCATATTAATTCTTGCACATGATCTAGGAACTAAGAATCAATCTCATGAAAGAATAATCAAAAAATACTCATGAAATGGTGTTAATCGAAACCAGAATGGTTTCCTCTCTATATATTCAATAAAAAATGAATAGTTACAATACCAATGTCAAGCAATATCTTGAATCAATGAGAAATTTGAATACCTAAGGAGGTAATTTGAAATCAATGAGTGAGTCTGGCTTAAATGACTTTGAGCCATTCAATCACACTCAGTTAACCACTTGACCAAAACCCTAATTGACTCACCAAACCCTAACTGAAGTCGGAGTGCAATAAATGATTCAATCTCAACTGAAGGAGATCAAACACATGTCATAGCAATCCAACCATCAAGTTCTAGTGCTCCATGACTTCAATGAACCCTGATGAGGTTAACCGAAGCTAAACTGATCATCAGAAGTAGGCGGAGGCGCCCTGTTGACTCCAGATCATTAAATAATAATAAATAATCATTAAATAGTATATTTAATGAGAGAAGGTGGCTTAACTGACTAGTTGAACTGATTGTAACCACCAGTTAGCAATTAGGTGCATTAATATCACTCACATCACCCCCGGAGTGCTCCAGTTAGCCTCCTTGACTGTAGGAGAAGGCTAAGTTAGCCTCCTTGACTGTAGGTAGGTGTGGGTGTGACTGGATGATAGCAATTAGTGCTCCACTGATGTCAATTAATGTCAATTATACTTAGGATAGTGGTTTAACTAGGCCAATTTGACCGAAAAGAGTGTGTATGATGGTAAATGTCTCCAACAAGAACATCGTGGCATCTAGGATATCTAACATACTTACCAACTTGACAAAAAGGTCTTCAAAGTTCTCATTTTTTTAGGTCATGTTTAGTATTTTTTTTTTCACCCGTGATTAAACCAGCGTAGATCCAAATCCTAGGCTCTATCAAGCACCGAGAGGGATCAAACTCTCTAGGTGCAAACCTCTCTAGGTATTAATACACCATTAGAACCAATCAATGTAGCTACTAATTTATGCATTAATACAACATACACTGAAACCTATGCAAACAAAAACTCACTCTACAAGTTAATGAAATGCTAATGAAATTATGGTACTAAAGAAAAAACTCATTGTGCAAGTTAATGAAATGCTAATGAAATTCTATTATTGAAATTCAATATATTTTCAAATATGACACTTTTCAATTTGACTATATTTGCAATTATAATTTAAAAAATTATATTTTAAACAAATTTGGAAAAAATGTGATTTAAAAACTTTTTCATTATTTAATTTATTAAAACTTTATAACTATTAAAACATTATGATTATTAAAACATTAAATTTCTTAAAACATTATAATATTATACTATTCCATAAATAGACGATATTTTCAATTATATTTTAAAAACCTTATTTTTTTAAAACATTTTTACTATTCAAATTATCAAAACATTATATCTATTAAAACATTATAATTATTAAAACATTATAATATTATACTATTCCATAAATTGACTATATTTTTAATTATATTTTAGAAACCATGTTATCTCCCAAAATAAATTTATTTTGATAGGATGAAGAATTCGAGTCATGTTATGAAAGATTTAAAGATGACTAACAAATTGAGGGTTTCTAGTTTTGCTATATTTGAGAAAATTTGATGTTTTAGCTTTCGGTGGCTTAGGAGGGGTTTTTAACAGCTCATTAGCCGCCGAAAAGATTTGTTTTAGCAGCTAACAGTTTAACACAGGATCAGGGTTAACCACTGAAAGCTGGCCCGATCGATTATTTGGTAAAAGCACTTTCGGTGGCTTAGGTGAGACTTTCAAACAACTCATTAGCTATCGAAAAGTGTTGGTTTCAATAGCTTAGTGAAAAATTGAAGTAGGGTGTTAACTACCGAAGCAGGTAAAAGGCGTTGGGGAAAAATCGGTTGTGGTGGCTTAGGAGAAAGCTTTGATGGTTCATTAGCCACCGAAAGGCTTGTCTTTTGGCGATTAAAAGGAGATATCCGTAGAGACCACAATCTGCCGAAAGCCAAGTTTTACAGTCCCATTTGGAAATCGGTTTCAGTGGCTTAGGAGAATAGGTCAGCATTACATTAGCCACCAAAAGCCTTGTTTTCAATCGCTAGAAGATAATTTCTTGGGGACCCTTAACCGCCGAAAAGGTTAAAAGAAGAAACGGTTAAAAACCTATCAGATCAAGGCTCGTCCGCACAACGACAATCATCAAAGGGCATGATAAACCAGCGAAAAGACATGATACTGCATCAAGGTGTAAGTAAATGATTGAGGAGGTCATTGTTCAACTGATGAGGACAGATTGGAAACCCTAATCTTCCCTCCATCTGTCCAAAGAATTGCAGAAGATCTCCACTGGGTATCAAGGTTGCTTTAAACATGATTGTTGGGCAGGGGGTCTCAGAAATATCAACCAAATCCATCATCCTCTCACCTAAGCATCACTCATGCAGTTAAAAAACCCTCATAATTAGTGCCCAATCCTCCAGTACACTCCACCTTCAATTATAGGAATCCTCACAACCAGAAACCATCTCTAAGAGTCATCCTACTAAAAACACTCTTCCACAGAACTTGAATTGATTTTTGCAGGTACCCAGGAGTACATTCAACAAATGAAGAAAGGAGGGCATGCTCTCAGACAAGAGTTAAGGGACATCAGCTACCAAGAGGCACATCTAGAAGTCTGCCAATTCTTCAAGGATGCTGGCTACTATAAGTTTTGTGAGAAAATTCAAGGTTCACACTAGTAGGTGGCTGAGGCATTTGCTCTCTCTTTCGATGGCTCCAAGGCAATCATAGGTAAGAAATAATTTATGATAGATGAAACCCTAATTGTTGAAGTGACTGAACTCCCTAGCACTGGGGAGAAGTGGTTTAAAACCACCATTACAAAGGATGTAGAATTCAGATCTTATCTGAAGCCTGAACATAGAGGGGTGGTGTGGAAGAAAAGTGTCCCATCCTCCTGGCTAGAAGAGAGGTGGTAGAAATTACTGAAGGCCATTTTGGTCTACATAACTTGTGAAGGGAGATACAACAAGGCCATGATTTACCATTTTAAATTGATAAACCACTTCATGGGAAAAATCCCACTAAATTTACCCTTCTACTTACACAGGATCCTGGCAAAAATGGCACACCGGGTGAAGGCTCAGCCAACCAAGATTGCTGGAATATTGTCTCATCGTGGTCTTATCCAACTCCTAATTCAAGAATTGTTGAAGAGGAGAAATATGGCATGGGCATATTTCTTGTTTTGGAATGGCTTTGAAACAAACCTATAGCCAAAAGAAAAGGTTAAGTCTCCTTCAAAAAAATCTAGCACCCCAAGGAGTGGGAAAAGGAAGAGAAGGGATATATCCCCAACAATAGCAAAACAACCTCCTTCCTCTTCTAAATCCAAGCAGGTCAAAAGAAACCTGGATTTCAGTGAAAAAGGCCAGGAGGTCACAACACATAGTGGAAACATTTTGAACCTGCCCTACTCAGATTCAAAAGAGGAAAGAGAGGAAGGTGCTGACCTAGCAGTGCAAGTTGTAGCAGAGATTGAAGAACTCCCATCACCTACACCAAAAGAGCAAAATGAACCAGCAGAGAAGGATTCCTCTAGCAATCCCAAGACACAAAGGATAAATCAGTTGCTAAGGAAAGTGTATGAAATGGAAATTTTAGAAAGAGAGATAAAAAAAAACAATGCTATATTAACCAGGAGGAATAAGTTGTTGCACAAATCTTACCAAGAGATGAGAGAAATGTATATCTTTCTAAAAATACTGAACAAAAGATACTTGAAGGACAAGAGAAGGCTGTATAGAATGATTACGCTTCAAATGCTACAGATGAAGGATGCCAAGCCAAACCCTAGCAATCACCTCACATTGGAAACCCTAGTTGAAGCTGCAGTAAGCCTTCAGCCTCTAGAATCAAGCCAGGTTGCTGCTAACCTTCCTAACATAGAGCCTACTGAATAAAAAGATAAGAAAACAAACTTGAAAGAATAATTTTGGAGGTGGCTTAAGAATTTTTGAAGAACAGGGATTTCGATGGCTTATGCAAACGCTGAGGCAGTTCATTAGCCACCGAAAGCAATGCTTTTGGAAGCTAACAGTTCCAATACTTTGGCCTCTTAACCACCGAAATCAAAAAGAGGCACGGGATTGAATTTTGGCACGAAGGACCAGTTTTGGGAAAACATGAATAGCTCAAGGACGAAGTATAAAAATGAAGGGCGGTGAAGAAATCATCAGGGGATGTATGCTTCAGTTTTGCAGTGACATAAAGGAAGAAAGGGTCACCAACACTAAACTGTCTAAGTAAAACAGTGACTTATCTAGCAGAGGACCAGTGGCAGTTATTTCCAGTATTCACTTTAGTTATCAGAAGGTTTAAACAGTGAACGAGTTCTATAGTTAGATAGACTAGTAGTTAAATTAGGGTTTTTTGACCTAATTATGCAAAAACAATTATTTTGTCTATTTTTAGTAAATTAGATCCAATTTTTCAAGATCTGAATATTTTTGTAAAAGATATAAATCCTAATACTTATGTTATTGAGAGGTTTCAACCTCGAGGACTTATAGACCATTACTATTGTCAAGCTTCTCATATTGCTCATGACCTAATATAAGCTCTTTTGCTATCATATGTTCAGCTTCCATTTTATGTCTATTATGTGCTTATGCTTGAATGTGTTATTTAGGTTTATTCAGGTTAATTGATGTCTAATAGCTGTCATCCTATTGGCATATTGATGATTTGAATTATAAGTACTTTCCTTGTTATGATTAGCCATTTATATATATTTGTTTTATGTATGAATCTGCCAGCATGATAAGTTCTCCATCTCTGCACCATATTATCAAACCTCTGAATAGTGGTAGTTAGAAGCCTTATCCCTGATTGAGTTTCATGCATGTATTGAGAGTGTGAGGTCCTGTAGGTCACCTGACTTGATCCATTTAGAAAAATACCATAAAAACATTTAAGTTACCAGGCATCCTCGAGCTGCAACCTAGAGGAGTTTCCTGGAGTGATAACAAATTAGCGTCGTTGTCGAGGAGAGGAGAATGAATCTCAGCTTCCCTGGGAGATGACATAGATCCTGCTTTGATGATAGAAAAAGTTTGGACACTATTCTAGTTGTAATCATCGATCTGGAGACTCCATTGAAATAAGGTGGCTTCAAGAATACCAAGTACCAGAGCAAACCCTCAAGGGCCACCAGCAACACATGTTTCAAATCCAGAAGAGATTCTAAGAAGAGTTAGGGCTTCACTAAGGCATACTAGCAGTGCTGCAAAGGAATCATCAGGTATTTCAAGAAATATTCCTACTATTATTTCTTCTGCTGAAACATTTAATTCTCAGGAATTTATAAATACACCAGAAAAATTTAAGGTTTGGGCATCTTCAAGCACTACTGCTTGTGAATATCCAATCCCTGGTGACTCCACTGGGATAATTTTACCACCATCACCCTTTCAGCTACCACCTGCATCAGTAGTACCTTCCTCCACCCTTTCCATACCCATTTCCAATATGGTTTCCCCTCTAACCAAAATGGAAAGTATCCTGGTAGCTAGGTATGCCACCCTGTATTTGGCTAACCCTCTTTCGGCCATGCCCACTGGAGACTATCTCAAATACATGCCTAAATTTATAGGAGAGGGAGATTTCACAGCTGAAGAACATCTAGAAGCATTCTATAGTTATGCTGAGAACATAAATATAGAATAGGAAGATGTGTGGACTAGGGTTTTTGTGCAAAGCCTAGATGGTCAGGCTAGGAAGTGGTTCAAAGAACTTCTTGCTAGATCAGTAGCAAGAATTGAAGCCCTAGATGACATCTTTCTAAAGCATTGGGGATAGAGGAGATACCACCTCTATTATATCACCAAGTTTAGCAACTTGAAAAGAGAGAATGGGGAGTCTATCTCCAACTTCACCAAGAGGTTTAACAATATGTACAACAAGATCCCCACTGAGATCAAGCCCATGGATACCTTGGCCAGAATAACTTATGCAAATGCCTTTCACTCTGATTTCTACCTGCTTCTCAGAGAGAGGAGATCTACCTCCCTATCACTCATGCAGGATGTTTCCCTAGAGGTAGAATCTAAGATTGTGGCATCTCAGAAGGTCAAAGGAAATATAGATAGGAAGAAGTAGCCCCACAACCCTCTTGGGGCTTCTTCATCAGAGAACAAGATTGAAAAAATGGCCAACCTGTTAGATAATTTGACTGCTGAAATGTCTAAGCTAAAGGACCGATGGTAGATACCTGTGAGGGTTAAAGGGCCAAGTGATTTTGTTCCCCGAAACCCAAATTTTGTCCCTTACAAAAGAGGCAACCCTCCAGTTCAGATCCTCATAAGAGAAAGGGATCAAGAGGAAGATCAAAGAATCAGAGATCCTTTTCAGAATGTTGTACTAGAAGAAGAACCAGAGTTCATTCACGAAGAAGGAGAGGCTAAAGTCAACATCCATTGCATGGAGGATGAATTTGACTATTCTTTTCTGACACATGCAGAATATGAGGAAGCCCTAATTGATGAGCAGATCAGTGAAGAAGCAATATATCAGGCAGATGTTCAAGGAGGGTATAATATGAGGTCTAGTTTGGTTTCTCCCCCTAAGAAGAATGTTATTCCTGCAAAGCAGCCTGCTGCACCAGCTAAAAAGGCTACTATTTTACCAAAGAAAATGGTTGTCATTCCCAAACCATTGCAAAAACCAGTACATTCATCAAGCCCTAATCCTATCCAACTCAAAGCTCCAGTACAAGAGGTAAGGTTTCCTAATAGACTACATTATTCTTTCAACCTTGAGTCAGAGATTCAAAAATTGAAGATCCCTTTCCCACTAATAGAGCTAATGAAAAATGATGCATTCAAATCTTCCATACTGAATTCTCTTCGGCCAAAGATACATATTGATACTGGCTTTGTCAATATGTAAGATGGTAAACCTATTGTAACCCTAGGACCTATTATTAAAGAGCTAAAGGATTCTTTCCCACCTTTCTACATATCCTTGAATATCCATGATAAATTCCTTCATAACTATCTGCTGGACTCAGGAGCTTCCCATAACCTAATGCCAAAAGCTATGATGGATGAGCTTGGTCTCAGCATTACAAAACCCTACCATGATCTGTTTTCCTTTGACTCCAGAAAGGTCAAGTGCTTAGGACTCATCAAAGACCTTGTTGTAAACCTATCTCAGCTACCCTCAAAAAGCATCGTGATGGACATTGTAGTGGCTGATATCCCTCCTAAATTTGGTCTCTTACTGTCTCGATCGAGGAGTAAAAGGCTAGGTGGCACCCTTCAGATGGACCTTACATATGCTACCATATTAATGTTTGGAGGGGAGACCAAGAGGCTTTACAGACAAAATCATCTTGCCTACATCATAAGCAATGAAAAGAATTCAGTGAACCACCCCATCTATGCAGTAGACACTGACTTTGGGTCATGCATTCTACAAATAGATGATTCTCAACAAACACCAGAGCTTACTAAGCCCACCTATTAGCAGCTCGAAGAAGTGACCACATCAGTCTGGAACATGTATTTTGATGGGGCTAGCACTCAAAACTCAGTAGGTGTAGGTGTAGTATTGATCTCTCCATCCAAAGAGAATATTCATCTGTCTTATAAGCTCGATTTCAAAACCACTAACAATATAGCTGAATATGAAGCCTTGTTGTTAGGAGTGAAATATACCAAGGAAATGGGGATCATGTTCATGAAAATATTTGGAGATGCAGACCTTATTATATAGCAGGTCAACAACACCTTTCAAGCAAAAAATGTCAGACTAAAGGCTTACAGGGACGAGGTATGTAAACTCAGAGACTCCTTTATGTTTTTTGAACTGTCATATATACCTAGGGCTTTGAATCACCTAGCTGATTCCCTGGCTATCTCTACAAGTTCGTTTGTTCCTCCTTTACCTCCTAGGCTCAGCTATGATATTCATGTCAAGTACAGACCTTCCCTGCCAGATAATGTAAAATTTTGGAAGGTGTTTGAGAATGATGATGAGCTTAGTCAATTCCTTCAGTTAGTAGATGAATTCTCTGATATGCATATAGATTAGGAAAACCTAAACATGGAAGAATCCCAATAGCTCAAGTTGAAAGATAAATTAGTTGATCAGAATATTGTCCAATTACCCAACAATTATATACCTCGGGGTCCGGTACACCTGGAAGAGATTTTTGATCATAATGATATCCCTCTCAAGCCTGCCAAAAAGGAGCAATACCTTGCTATCCAAGAGAAAAACATAGGTAGCCAAAGACATCCAAAACTTATAAATTTGTCCACTGGGTTGACTGCTGATCAAAGGTCTAAATTTTGTGGCCTGATAAAAGAATTTGCTGATATCTTTGCCTGGGAGTACAGTGACATGAAAACCTATGACACCAATATCATCCAACACAGGATTCCTTTGGAGAAGGACACCATCCCCTTCAAACAGAAGCTGAGATCCATCAGTCCTCTCCTGCTTCTTGTAATTGAAAAATAAATCCACAAGCTCCTCAAAGCCAAAATCATAATTCCCCTCAGGTATTCCAAGTGGATTGCAAAATTAGTGGTGGTAAGGAATAAGAACGGGGAGATTAGGTTATGTGTGGATTTTAGAAATATGAACAAGTGCTCCAAAAAATACAACTATCCACTACTAAAGATGGAACACCTATTGCAAAGAGTCTCAGGGGCTAATGTCATGTCATTTATGGATGGTTTCTCTGGATACAACCAAGTTGTTGTGCACCCTGATGACCAAGAGAATACTACTTTTACCACTCCTTGGGGCACTTCCATGTATGCCAAAATGCCATTTCCATCATGTTCATTATATTAATTAGACCATATATCTAGGTCACAAATTGGAGTTAAAATTGATATACTACCGAGAGAGTAGTATTTTTAGAATTTTCCTGATTGACTAAAGAGCCTTCTTCGAGCATTGTGGATTCTTTTCATAGCACATATGCTTTTACATAAAATTCTCTATACACATGAGCAAAGAAATGTGCAGGAAATGTACTCCATCTTCCACAATTATGTCGAGGAAAGGATCTAGAACAATATTTGAGATTGTAAAATGATTGTTACACTAATTAATAAGTAAATTGGAATCACCAAAGATTTGAAGTCTTGTTTTACCTTTGGACAAAGCAAACCTAAGAATAAAGCACAAATTTTTAGCTTCAACATTATTATTTGTTCCTTTGATTTCTCCATATTTGAGAATAAAATGTTGATGTTGATCGAGATATAGTATAGCTTCTCCTCCACATGAACTTCGGGTTCCTTCCAATGCCCCAATGAAAAACCCCCAAGAATAGGTTGGATTGATTGATGGTTCCTCTATCACTTTGAATGAAGTTTGCTTTATATTATTTTCGCACTCTTTAAAGAGCATTCTAACTTTATATTCCAATAGAAACTTTAGATTCCTTTTTCTTCAAATATCAATTTGTTTTTGGAAACCCACTATTGGCATTCACTCTTCAACCTAGGTTCAGACTTTCTTTTGTGCACAAAAAATCCAAATATATCGTCCCTAGAGAGCAAGGCTCAATTGACAACACCTGCAACAGAGATGCAGTCTCACTCGAGATATCTCCTTATGGGTAACTACCAAACCAGGTTTCTGTAGTTGGATGGCAGTATTTACTCTTCTTGGCACCTTTATAGCTTACTTGGGCAAATCCAGTGGGTGTATTCCTTATACTTATTATGTACAGTTAATATGCAACTCTATTCATCTATTGACATGTATTATAATAGTAAATATAATGAATTATAGGAGATTTTGACTACAACAGTGCGACAATAAACTCATTTGTAAGAAAACACATAAACACTTATTGATAGTAAACATTCATGTGATACAAACACATTCATCATCTACACATTCGACACAGTATCTAACGTGGAAACCAATATGGGAAAAACCACAAATGCGCTCTTCATTTGGCATGATAAATATATAGCACCCTTTTGTCTACGCACTAAGCTACAAACTCTGTTCTAGATCTTCTTCTCTTATCTATACAGACTTCTCTCTCCTCTCATTCTCTCTGTTCTTCTATCATTGGTCCTTCTCTACTTGAATCTACTGTCAATCCGCATACATCCTATATTGACTCAACCTCCTCTACAAATTTACAACTACTTATTCTTTGACTATATTGTCGATCTGCACATAACCTGGATCGACTTGATCTCCTCTACACTTTTATGCACTCAACTACAGACTCTTCAAATCTTCTTGCATACACACCACAAGTAACCCACACAGAGCCTGTGTTCTTCCTTCTTATAGACTCTTACATGCCGCTATCAACTAAATTCATTGAGTTACCCAATATGCTATCATTCTTATTCTAGTGACAATTGTCAGTAGGCACTAATAACCCGAATTACAAAGATACTTTCATTCCTTAACACACATGTGGCTCCCGTCGGCTCTTTCCAACCTTGTACCCATGATATTCCTTGAATTGTCGTTTTCAACCGCTACACACCTTCTGATATGGTTTCTTCCATTGCAACTGATCCCGATGCATATTTTCCTTCAGTCGTGACTTCCCTTATGTCGCTTACTCTTCCTTCATGAACTGTCTTCCTTTACGAACTCTTCGTTTGTCATAGCTTCCTCTACATATACTTCTTTCCTTAGCTATTTCTTCCTTATATACTTATGTTATTCCTTTGTATGCTTATGTTCTTCTTTATCTACATATGTTCTTCCTTTGTATGCTTATGTTCTTCCTTCTCTACTTCTATCGCAACTCCTTTTCCCTCATACGACCAGATTCTTCAAATTTTGGGGAAGAATTCTAACTGAAATCTTCTTGTCCTTTCCTAGAGACAATAGGACCCCAACACTCAACATTGGATCATCCCGAGCCACGCAATAGTACTCGTCAACTTCTACATTTGTGATGAATTTACTTTGAAAATATTGTAATATTTTCACTATTTCCTTTGTGTCACGTCGCACATACTCTTATGTTTTCTTCAAGTTTTCCACAAGATCAGAACTGACATCTTTCGACGTTACACTTATTGTGAACTCTGATGTTTATCGCACCTTCTGATCTACAGGCTAAATAATGCTTGTAATGCTTTCTACTTCTGCTTGAAACTATGTGACTTTTTTGTTCCTTTGTTGTTGTTGAGTGTGCAAGACTATAACTTATTGTTGCACCTTCTTCATTTTTTATGCCTTATCCATTTTCTCTACTAATGGAAACTTCTTCATCTCATTTTTCATTTGGCTTACTTTTGTTTTAGCTATGCGCAGCTCCTCTACAAATTTCCCTAATTTGTCGTCGTCAATCAACGCTTCCCATGTATGAGAAACTTGGTCAACAACCTTAGCACATAATGCCTCTGCTTCTGCTAGCTTATTCACAACCTCTATCTCTACTTTTCATCTTTATTCTAACAACTCTAGGGGTGTACCTTGTCTTACCCACGATTCTAGTTCTATGACCTTTTTGCGAAGGTCTTTTGCTATCTCGCCAAGTCGAATGACCTTGGCTTATGGAAAAATATCCTTCATTATTCCTTCATTATCAAAAAAATTTCATGCAAGGGATACAACATTGTCTAGCCTATGCATGTTTTCCCCCCAACATTTTTCTTTTTGCTCAGTCTCTAGCATTGTTTTCTTCATTTTATTGACACTTTTGTTTGCTACTTCTGCATGCTTAATCAAGGTGCCTTATGTTACCTTCATCTTTGCGACTGTGGAATTCTGCATCACACAAAATTCATACAACCACATATGCAAGAAGTCTATTGTCACATGGCCCAAGATTTTGGCCATCTCATTCAATTATGTTGTTCCTAGGTCAAGTCCTTCAGCCACCACTTTCACCTTGATTGGTGAAACTAGAATTGGTATCTACTTTGTCACTCTTATGAAGTGTTAGTTACATCTTGCGACTCGGTTATATAGGGTGTATAATCTAATTTGGTTTTGATCTCTTTAAAAAAATTGTAGAGAACCATCAGCAAATCAGTAACGATTCCTATGAGCTCCATCTGTCGCTCATCTATTTTCTTGAAACTTCCTTGCATAAATTTTTCCAGTTCTTCGGTCAAAAGTGTAAAATATTTGCCATCAAGGTTGATAGAGTTTAGTGTTTTGTCATACTTTATTTTCTTATTCCTTGGCTTGACCTACTCTATGTCAGTCTGTTTTCTCTTCTCTTCAACTACTGGATCTGACAGATTTCTGCTTGAATCATTCTGGGGAGGGTTGGGATCTTATGTTTCTGCTTGTGGGTCCCCTCCCCAATATGCATCCTTCTGCGATGGTGGATTTTCTTGTCCTGAGTCTTCATCTCCATCTAATTGGTCATCTAGAATAGGAACATGTCATTATTTCAACCAATCTTGGATGATGGCCTCAACTTCTTCTTTGATCAATAAAATATGTGTCATTAACAATTGGTGTTGTGAGTCTTGTTGTGGCTATAACAAAATATGATGTGAATCAATCTAAAAATTGATAATTTGGTGAAACTGTTGAATGGTTTCGTCTATAAGTCTCACCTGCTTCTTCACCTGGTGTCGTAGGGCCTCTCCATGCATAAAAAATTCCATGTTGTTATCTTGTTGTCTATATTTCCTATCCTTGTCCAACCATATATTCGGGTATCGAGCTCCTCTACAACGTACTGGAATTTATACCCCTTGGTAATTTGGTGGTTCCACCCATGCGACAAATGAAATCAAAATTATTAGCCAGGAATAGTTTAATGCATTACCTTTTTCCTGTGATTCTACTACATCTTCTAGTAACTCATTCAACAGATACTCTGACCAGTTTATTTGCACTCCCTCTGTAAAGAGTTAATCTAGCCCAACCACACCCGTAGTACACTGGTTCAGTTGCATCTTGCACAAAAATTTACTAGATAATACCTTCACAACGAACCGAACAACATGGTCATTAATTGATGTGAGTAGGAAACCTATGTTATCTCTAGAGAACTTGTCATCCTTATTCGTTGTCTTGGTCGTCAGCATAGTGTCTTGGTATTTCCTTAAATACGGCGTTGGTTCTATGCTTGCTAATGGTATGCCTGTAATTACTATGATGAGTTCAACATCCACAAAGATTTGCTTGTCGATACAAAGGTAGCCAACATCAAAGGATGCTAAGAAATATTTCACATAGGCATTTACTTTTGCGCTTCAGCCAAAGTGTGGGATATACAACAATGACAATACACCTAACTAGTTGAGTCCTCTTTCCCATTCCATTGGAACAAAGATCTTCAGTGAATCTAGTGTATCTTGTACAGTAAGAATGTAGTTCTTTCGATCTAAATCTTTGTGTCATGATCAGCGAAGGACAACTTGTGCAGGTTCGACAAAATATTATGTAACACCTTAACTCCTTTTGGCACTATGGATGCTACCAGCAGGTACTGTGACATCTTTGGGAATCTAATATTTGGCTCATCAGATAATCTTGGTGTGATGTATGGTGGCAACAGAATGCTAGTTTTCGATTCTTCGTCCTCCTCATGTGGTGGTTGTGTTGGTGGTGTTGTTTCCTTTCCTTTTTTCTTTCTATTTCTAGTGCGCATCCCACATGATATTCTAGATGGACCTAGTAGTTCTAAACGTGATTTTCTTGACAACATGACTAGAATTTTCTCATCCTCTTGAGCAAACTTAGCCTGCAGTGGGACATATCCAACAATGTCTTCCATGATCGGCGTAGGTGATATAATCGTAACCTCAAATTCAACAATTGTACTTGTGGTGGAAATCGAAATGACCATGCTCTAAAAAATTCACTTTGGCTCTTGCAGTTGCAGACAACAATCGCTCTTCTCGAATGCAAACAAGATGAAATGAAAATTGGGCATGAAGGTTGATAACATGTAATTTTTCTTTGTGGTTGTTCTTCACACGAGTGGGAAACTTCTATGCATGCCACCATTTAATTGTCAAATTAAGTAGTAGTTATGGTGCAAAAAATACATAAGTGACCAAAAGGTACGCCCCACTCGAATCTGGTCAAGTTTTTTTGGAGTGACCCCCTTTGGGACTATAAAAAAATTCATATACTAGTCTAGGACACGACCCCTCAAGGTTGTTATCATATGCACTTTATTTATGTCTTCATCTTGGACATGTCGCAGGGTCCATACGGTTTCACATAGAAACCAATGTTGCTCTGGGTCTTCTAACCCATTTCCATTAAATTTCGGCAACCTAATATTGTTTCAAGTCATTATGTTGAGTCGTGGTATGTTTGGACAAAAAGGTTGACAAATCGGACTCCCTTGTCTGTCATTCACAGCATTAGCATTACTTACATTTAGAAATCGACTAGGAGACAAGTTTCTAGATATTACTTCCTGCGATGTGCATAGGGTTGTAGGTGTGTCGTACTCGTACTCTAGTTGATATTCTTCTTCTTCTCTTTTGGATATGGGCTGATATTAATCTTCTTCATCACAAGAACCTTCGTCAAAATGCGATGTCGACTTGTAGTCTTCTCCTCTGGATGTACTGCAACTTTTTCTTCTGTTTGCAATTTTTCTTCTCTTAATTCCCGACCGAAATCTTCTTTCACTTCTTAAATATCCAGCCTCTAGTTCAGTTTCGCTATAACCAGGTAACATCTCAACTTACGTTTCACCATTTTTCATGGACACGATACTTATAAATGTCAAAATCCATTCTTAGGATTCCCTTTTTGCATACAAGGATTCCCTACATAATACTGTCTACCCAAAAATCGACAACCCTCGACATAGGGTTGCTAGTACTCTTCAGTCACTAAATCAACTAAGCGTTCCAATCAGTCAGTTCTCCTCCTTGGAAATCTTTTCGTAGGGTTGCTAACTTTGATAACCACTCATGCAACATAATAAGAAACTCAGAAAAAAAAAAATCTTGTGACTATCCATATAAAGGTATCACTCCAACCACTTCGTTGGATTCAATCGAGATCCTTTACTCTCTTCTTGTGAAAACTCTAATGCTTTAAAATCCACCTAGTCTTGGATTTCTGACTTCGTCGGATGCCACAACATATCCCTCATGAAAATTATTCACGAGTCCCATCAACGAAACCATTTGTTTGTGTTCTCTTTTCGACCCAGGTTCATACTTTCTTTTGTGCACAAAAAATCCCAAGATATCGACCCAACTAAGCAAGGCTCAATCAGAAACACCTACGACACAGATGCAGTCTCACCGAAGATATCTCCTTATGGGTAACTTCCAAAACCCAATTTATAATTTTTTCTACACACACCTTTCAGGTTATCGTGTGATGTGTATGGCACTCTCACCAAGCACTCGCAAACAAGCTCGTTGGGAAATAGCTCCCTTTGTACACTTCAAATACTGTCAACTATTATACCCAAAGATTTATGTGGATCTTAACACAAAGCTTGCAGACGTAAAGTGAGCTGGGGCGATTGAAAATATGAAGGTGGAGTGAAATATATAACAAATCTTGCAGAGGTAAAGTGAGCCGGCACGATTGAAAATATGAAGGTGGAGTGAAATATATAATGTGTATACATGGAAATATATTGGTTTTTAATTCTAAATATCAATGTCAATGTAATTAAATATTTAATACCAATGTCATCATTGTGTCAGTTTATAAGGAATGTCTCATCTTTATTTTTTATTGTTTTTCAAAGTGAGATAATCTTGTTTTAAAATGGACAAAACTGCTTAAGCTTAAAGTTCCCATAAATCAATTGCACATATAACTTCTTTCCTATTTAAAATGAGTCAAATTTGCCTAAGAGAGAAGTTTCATGGTTAGGCTTCTGAACCATAGAAAATTTTCAATTGAAAAGAGTTTGAGGTTGTCACTAATTAACTTACTCCCATAAAAAATGGAAAAAAATTGAGTTCATCTACTTATTAAGTCACTCTTGTCAAATGTTCTTTTCTATTGGCAAATTGATAATACATTAACTACTTTTTACAACTCTTTATTGGGTGGGAAAACCTATAGACTCTTACAAATGTATACAAAATTAAATTGAGTACAAATGTATACAACACTTACGTGAGCAAATGTGCATAATGCACTTACAAGCGTCAAATTACAAAATTAATGTACATGTTATCTCTCATCATTTAAAAAATCATCTTCAATCAAAATTATTGAGAACATTCTCCTTGTCCTCATGAGATGGGCATTGATGCAAGATGGTGTCAATTGTTCAATGATAGAGAACATCACTAAGAAGGAAATAACAAAGAGATTTTTAGTGGATGTGTTGATAATTTCCATGAGAAACTTTGGATCTAAACATCTATTTTCAAATATAAATAAATATATCACCATAGTGTGGGTCGTCTAATGATATGATGAATAAATTCTCATAAGGAATAACATCGTTGAGGGGCAAGTCTACCATGATAGTGGGACTTTGTTTTGGTTAAGCATTTTGACTGACTCCACCATGGTCAAGGCCAACTTACTATCATGATTATATTACAATACAATCTTTAACAAGTTCTTAGTGATGTAAAGTGACATGATCATGGGGAGCATGACCATTTTGGACTAACACATGGGTGATAATGAAAGTTGAGGAGGGAATTTCAAGGATGAAATTCATAATCAAGTTATGGGGGAAAGAGGGGTGCTATTGTTAGATAATTTTTTAAATTAACCAAACTCTTGTTGGGATTTATGGTAGATGAAGGTAGGGTTCTTTCACAAAATATTGAAAGAGCTACGAGATTGTATTGGATAGTCACAAATACATTGTTACAAAAAATCATTTTGACTTGAAGTCTTTGAGATTAGTGGAGGGAATAGGGTGGAGGAAGGTTCATGATGTACTAACCTTCAAGCGATTATAAAAAAAACCTATTTAAAGATAAATAACTCAAGGAGGCATCCAATATATGTTGGTCACTCTATATGTTAGTTAATTAAAACTATCATGCAGAATGCTCAATATAAATTGTCAACCCAGGGAAGTATTTTTATTTCAAAGATAATTCACACTGTCTATGCTTAAACACTGAGTAATTGATGAACTGAATAAACTATCCTACCTATCATATTTAGTCAAACTCCTCCCATAATTAAACTAATCTAAACTACCAATCGAAGAATTCATAATTGCAATCACCTTCCTACAACTTCAATCCAGCAATAAACTATTCATGAAACAAATATCTAGACTTACTTTTGCAAGAAGTTAAATCCTAATTTACTAGACTATATGTAGAGCCATCATGACTAGTTAATCCAACCTTAATCTAGGAATTGAAATAACAGAAATTGAACCAAACAACTCTCAGCAATAGTCTAATTAAATCAACAACCTCAGAAAGACAAGTAATTGAAAGAAACTGAGGAAGAGCTTGACTGTTACAGATATCACACACATGCATAAAATAAAGTTAACCTACACAGTCGACTATCACACCACACTGATGTTGCTTAAAGGAAATACAAATACTGACTATTCAAGGAAACACAGTGATTGAACATTACTATTGCAGCTACTAGAAAAGGATGCATCTAATGTAAGTTCTACATCACACAACCAAATAATCAAAACATCTAATTAAGTCGGCAATATCTGTAAGAAGGTAGGCCTAGCCTTCGAATAAAGACAACGGAACTAACACAAGTTAAAACACATAGATTTTAAGAATCTTGATCCTTATATTAAAATGGTGGAATGAAAGTACAGTCTCCAATACATCTCACACGGTAAAATATGATATTCTCCAACTCCTGGCTCCAAATGTTTCCCAATACTTATACATCAATAATCATAACCCTCACCCACTAATATCGGGCTTCCATGAAGATCTACAATCTTTAGGAATCCCTGTTACATGCGTTTTTACAGCTGTAGGTGGGATTAAATGAAAGTAGAGAATATAGGAAACTCTGTTGCTCGAGCCAGTAATGACTAATAGAACCAATTTAAGATATGCCTCATCAGTTACAGCTACTTTAAGCAGTGGTGCATTGTTACAGCTAAGCCTATTGTGGCCACGCTTGTTGCAACTCGCATGGAATGATGACCCTTCGTTAAACCCCGCGTGTAGAGATGGGACTGATAGGTCACAGCTAGAAATGAACGTTCATCTCTTCTTTGGACCACTTAGACTGCTACACCTGTATTCTTTCACATCTTGAACTATCTTTGTAAAATCACAATGTGTTAACATAATTCAAGAAGTAAAGTCCTGATTATTGCAATCATAAGCATTAATAAGATGAAACAATAACTAATCATACCTATGAGTATTCAGGGCTCAAGTGAGGAAATATCATCTGTTTGGTGCATGGAACGGGGTATGACAAGGAAAAAAGGGCATAGTAAGTATGGTCAAAAAGGGACATTTCAGGGCCCAATAGTATAAACATAAAACATCACTTAAGAGGATTTAATCAAATGTTGTACAATTGACATCAAAGAAATATAGTTGTGTAGGTCCTCTAAGTGTGTTGAGCATCATTTGTATCTAGCTATGAGAACGTCAAGATTGTTTAGATTAATCTATACCATGTAGTTGAAAACATAGGGCATAACTCATTGGAAGGTGGAATTAGCATTCTTATGTATGAATGGAATGGCAAGATAAGTAAAGGTTCCCTGAGTTATTGTGTATGCAATTTTATGTTAACAGTCTTTATGAATTTGAATATGGTTGAACCTTATGAATTTTTCTATGAAGGACAAAAATTCATGACCAACACACCCATCAATCACTCAGTAAATAAAGGGTAAGTGAATTATCTTTGTAGTAGTTGTTTGGTTGAGTTCATGAATGTTAGTATGAGAGGTATCATTTCTTTGATTGTTATTGAATGAGATATGATTAGATACACATGGTTTGTAGGTTATGAGGAGAATGAAATTGACCGATTTCAATTTGTCAATTTCATCATTGATAAAGAGGAATTTTTTGGGGTTAACATGCCATTTTTTATGTCAAAGAGTTGATCCATCAATGTGTTTTTTTGGGGGTTAAATATTTGACACAACAATGTAATGCGAGTCTATACAATATGGGTTTTCAGATATTTACACATAGAACCATGCAAATAAATCATATAATTATTGCAATCAACAATTTTAAGAAACAACTTCCTCAAGGGTTCATGTTAACCCAAGAACAATGTTTTTTTATAACCTTTCGTTTGGTTAAAATGTTTTGGAAATATTAGCAAGATTACTCTCATTGAATGGGGGTTTCCATAAATCCAACTATCCATGAATAATGAAATATTAATTTTACCCTTACATTGTATTGTTCTAATATAACGACATTTCTCCTTGGAGGTAAATAGGAACACTCGTGCAAATTGTCCAAAGGGAGATTAGTTAAGAACATAACATTGTGGCATCTAGGATATCTAACATATTTACCAACTGGACAAAAGGTCTTCAAAGTTCTCATTTTTATAGGTTACATTTAGTAGTTTTTTTTTCCCTTGATTAAAAAAGTGGTGCTACATGTTGGATGAGTTTTTTTTCGAGTTTTAGATTACAACTTTTTTCCACCATGGAATCAATTCATCATAAATTTGTAAACACAAACCTAAAAATTGACCCCTAAATAGAAACGTGTTGCTCCAATATCAACCATATTTTTAGGGTTTCTTATAATCACAACTTGTTTGAAATCATGAACCTGACAACTCATATTGTTTAAGACAAAAAATTCAAAATCAAACCCCAAATCAAAAAGTGGCGCTACCAATAACACCCATTTATTTTCTTAGGAAAAATATAAAAAATATAAGCAAACAACAATAACAATAGAACATGAGATTTATGTGGAAACCCTGTTGTGCTTTGGTAAACCATGGGAAAATTCCAACTTTTTTATCTTATTATTACTTGGTCAAAAAATAAAGTGATAATGCTTTGTTGTCTTGTGATACAATGCTAGGGTCAGCCCCCTTTTATCGAATACATATGAGGGTTCCTGAAGGAACTAAAATACACAAGAAGGGTATAGAAAATTTTTCCTCAAGGGGCCTACCCCCACACGCTTGGACTCAAGGGGAGTCCTATATTCCCCACCACAACCCACCCGACACATATGAATTGTGCAATGTGGTATTCATGTGCCGCTATATAGGAAAAAGTCAAAGATCTAGATATCAACTTCACCTCCTAACATATTATGAGCTAAAATTTTAGAACTTGTTCAAAAACATGGCCTTAAATGAAAGGTGGTGTTATGAGTAACACACTATTTAGGTTTTGAAATTAAAATGGAAGGAAAAACAAAAATATTCGAGAAAAAAAGCCTAAAATAAGGAGAAAATAACAATTTTCTTGAAAATAAGTAAATAAAAACATATATTTAAAAAAATATTTGAAGGGGTCAATTTTAAATCACCCTACCCCCAAATGAATAAATAGGTTGAAAACCATAAAAAATAATTAAAGAACACAATTATAAAAAAAAAATTAATAATAAACCAAATAAAATAGGAAAACATACTAAAAAAAGATAGGCATGTTTCGGGATTGCAAAGAGGTTTTTTTTGGGAATTGCTCCCCACCTTGTCGTATAGCAGCATAAAGCAAGGGGTAGGGGAATGATTAAACCCACCACCTTTCCTGGGTGCAACATGCCATTGTTCCTCACACCTACTATATTTTTATTGTTTTAATTTTTAACAATTTATATATGTTTTAAACTGTGTTTTTTCTTCTTCTTTTTCTTTTCTAAAATTTTGGGGAGGTTGATTATGAGAATCACTCACACACACACACATTCTGAGTAAAAACCTTATATATGCTATCATTTTCAAAAAATAAATCAAAATATGCATTGTTGAGCCTTGTTGCTTTGTTCCCATCCATTATATTTTATGAGTTTTGACCATCATTATAGTATTATAACTCCAAACTAAACCGTAACAGACCCCTCGAATGAAATAGGTGTTTACATCATGTACATTATTAATTAGACCATAGATCTATCTCATAAAATTAGAGATAAACTTGATATACTACCAAGAGAGTAGTATTATTAGAATTTTCTTGGTTGACTAAAGAACCTTCTTTGAGCATATGGCTTCTTTTGATAGCACATATGCTTTATATAAAATTATCTGTACACATGAGTAAATGAATGTGCAGGAAATGTACTCCATCTTCCAAAATAATGTCGAGGAAAGGAGCTAGAGCAATATTTGAGATTGTAAAATGATTGTTACACTAACCAATAAGTAAATTGGAATCTCCAAATATTTGAATTTGTGTTTTACCTTTGGACAAAGAAAACCTAAGAAGAAACCACAAAGGTTTAGCTTCAACATTACTATTTGTTCCTTTGCTTTCTCCATATTTGAGAATAAAATGTTTATGTTGACCGAGATATAGTATAGCTCCTCCTCCACATGAACTTGGGGTTCCTTCCAATGCCCCAACGAAAAAACCCCAAGCATAGGATGGATTGATTGATGGCTCCTCTATCACTTTGAATGAAGTTTTATTTATATTGTTGTTGCACTCTTTAAAGAGAATTCTAACTTTATATGCCAATACAAACTTTATATGCCTTTTTCTTAAAATATCAATTTGTTTTTGGAAGTCCACTGTTGGCATTCTCTCTTCGACCTAGGTTCATAATTTATTTTGTGCGCAAAAAATCCCAAGATATCGGCCTGATAGAGCAAGGGTCAGTCGACAACAACTACAACATGGATGCAGTATCACCTGAGATATCTCCTTATGGGTAACTTCCAAAACCAGGTTTCCGTAGTTGGATGGGGGGATTCACTCTTCTTAGCACCTTTCTAGCTCGCTCGAGCAAATTCGGTGGGTGTACTCCTTATACTTATTATGTATAGCTAATATGCAACTCTATTCATCTATTGACATATATTATAATGGTAAATATAATGAATTATAGGTGATTTTGGCTACAATAGTGAGACAATAAACTCATTCGTAAGCAAGTACAGAAACACTTATTGACATTAAACATTCATGCGACACAAAAATGCTCATCATCTACACATTCGACACAATATGTAGGTAGATCTCATTAAATACTATATGTAAGTTTTAAGGAAGGAATTAAAAATATGCATACATATTGTTGGTACAGGAAAGTAAAAAGGTAATGCACTATAGCATAATATAATTGGTATACTGAAAATTCTTTAAGAAGGCTTAGAAGTATTTCGTTGATACCCATCTATCTTGACTCTCAGATATTCTTACAATTATTTTTCTAATCCAAAAGAAATTTCTCATAACCACCACACCTATAAGAGAGGCCTTTGTTGTGCACTCGCCAAAGAAGCAAACATGTTGAAGCCTCTGACCATTCAACACCATAAAGCAATACATTAATCTTTACAACTGGATATCCAGTACACATTTTCCCTTGCATATTATCATCTCAAGCTTCATAAAAAATTGCCTCAATACATATGAAACAATACAGAACCTATGCGAGCATTCTCACAAAATGGCCAAGTGGTGTAAGTGTAATTATATTTACATAAGGAAAGATACATGTACCTTCAATACATCTGCTGCTGCTAGTATCTATTGTCCCAAATTGAAGCAATTGGTTTTTTAAAATAGACATCCTTCTCTCATTGTAAAATTATAAGATAAGGGATCCAATATGATTATATGTATCTTGTTTCGGATATGTATTGCGCTGAACACCATTTTGAAATATTCATGAGTAAACTTTGCATATTTTGTCTGTAATGGTGTGGAATCTTTAAAATATATTCTCATTAAAATTTTAATATTTATTTTCTAGTAAAGCAGACAAAATTTAAACCAGACCAATTCCAATCCAAGTCCAAGTAGACGCTCAACCAACTTTGAGTCCGAGTCTGACTTTTAAAACATTGAGAACAATATGTTCTTGCCCTTTTTAACAATGAAGGTCCCACCCAGTCTCTCCTCCTAGTCACCCATTTTAGCAACAACTAAGTCTACACTAGTTCAACTTGACCATTTCTTCTTGGAGATTTATGTAGAGGACAACCAGTTGTAGGTGCAAAACAAATTCCCATTCATATACTCTATATGGAATACTTCCCTATAAAGAAAACTTAGCAGAACTTCAGAATTCTATGCCTACTATTTGTATCATTCTTGCCATGAAATAAAGAATTCTCAATAGCAATGTAATGCATGTGGTAAGTAGAAACACACTTCCCTTGTATGTGCAAAAATCATTAGAAAACATTAAATTTATAAAGAGAAATCAGTACAATGCCTGAACACTAAATTTTACCTTCAAACGATCTCTTTGTTCTGCATACTTTGAAAGAAAAGCAACCCCAGTAGCATAAGCCTCATCAAGCATGTATGACAAATTGCATGTTGACTTCCTGGCTTTGGCTTCATTGTCAAAAAATTTCATTACATGAGCAAAGTCCCCATTCTACATGTACAAATTAACAAATCAGATATTTAGCATTATAATCTAAGAGGTGAAGAAAGATCATATCATTTCCAATTCCAAAAAAACTGTTGTCAGTGTGATTCCTAAGCAAGTACGCATTTGAAACATCTAGCATATAGACTTGTATGTTAGTCAACTATAACACACATGAGAGAAAACATATGAAAAGAAATGGTATGTAGCATAATATTGGGCTTTGACTCTAAAAATTAACATTCCACCAGAGGGTACCTTTTTAAAAGTTTCCTCCACCACAGTAACAATAGCATTGAACTAAGGACATTATATTAATTTGGGAAAATAGCATTACATAGAGCTATGGTGAATATTCCTTCACAATTTTACTACAAGATCTATCACTAGCTCTTGGGCTCAATAGAAAATAAATATCATAAAAGTAATTAAAACAAAACAAATAAATATTGTGTGGTTAGTTGCTTTTTTTTCTTTTGGAAAAACAACATATATTACAATTTGTATTGTAGATCAAATATATAATTACAACAAGATTGTCCCAACCAGAATCCAAGGAGTAGTCACACAAGATCTCCCTTTCTACACAAGCAAGGGATAACTAGCATATCCACTTTCACTAGTATATAGTTTTGGTTCTCATACTTTCAGTATAATGGAGTTCAGTTTGCATCATGGTTTTAAAATCCAATTTTCATAGAACAGTTTGATATGAAAAAAAGTAAGATATACAGAGTATAAATGCTGGATGAAAATCTGTTCCCAAAGTCCTACATTTTTATCCAGTTTCAGATGACCTAACACCAAATGATAGAGTCTATGATTCCCTTTCAGTCACAAAGATGGAATAGTGACTGAGGATACCAAATAGAAAAAGTGCAAAAAACAAACATACTGAATCATGTTTCACACATTTTCCTGTAGCTTTCCTGTTGTATTAATGCATATTCTGCTATTGAATTTTCCCAATTTACATTAATTCATGTTGTTCCAAGTTTCACATTCCTCTAAGAGTTCTAGAATCTAGATAGTAGAAGCCTCAGGTTTTTAACAAATCTTAGGGTAAACCAAGTGTGTCATCCCAGGGCCTAGTGTTAGCAATGCATTGTTGCTCTGAAGGTGATTCTTCTTCAGTCATGGTGCACTCAGTAACTCTGTAGAGAAGAGATGGCAGCATGAATGAGGGTGCAACAATGAAGACGCCTATAGGAGAAGCACGTCAGCTGCTTTCATACATAATTCTTTGGTTGAGGGTGCATGCATGCTTTCATGTGCCAACTTTCGACTTATTTAGAATTGTTGTCTTCAGTTCAACTAAGGCACATACCTTTTCCAGATTTTGAAGCACCAGTTTAGCTTTAGTTAGATGCAATCTGAATTAGGCAATTGCATGCATAGTTCATATTTAGATAGGGAACATATCTCTAGGAGAAAAGGCACAACGTGCTGGATTTTTTCTTCTTCCATTTAAGGCACAGTCAACTAGGAGTTATAGCAAATGCATTCATGGAAGGTTGGGTGCTATGTCCTAGGTACCAAGGCTAAGGTTTTGCCTCCTCAAAGGAGACACTCTACAGGAGGATAATGCGTGCTAGTTTAAACCATTATTTATCAATCTATAAAAGAGAGGGAGGGTGGCTTCACTAGAGACATATTTGAGAGAAATAAAGAAGGATTTAAACAGTTGACTTTGTTTTCCATCTTTCATATTAATAGATAGTTATGTGAATGATATGTTGTAGATTTAAACTTGTTGTCATAATTTATAGAACTCTATTTTATCCAGATTCAGTCCACTTCTCTGAGCCCAAGAAGTTAGCTCAAAGAGTTGTTGCCAATGTTGCTGGACATTTAGCTAGTTCTTTTGTCAACAGGTTCCCAATTCAAATCCCCCTAGTTGAGGCACACTAGTCTACACAAACTAGTTTAATAGGGATTCCATCCACAAATATTGAGAAGCATCCCTTGGGTTTCTCCATGAGGATTTCTTTGTAAAAAAATCAATCCATTGTTTTGAGTGTTTCCACAATACGCACTGTCTGCACAATTGAGCATACAATCCAGAACTTTAGTATAACTATAAATGAAATATGTTGTTTTGAGATTAGTTTAAACAATTGTAGTAATATTTTTGTTCATAAGTGCAGAACTGTGTACCATGAATTAAATGTCAACATGGTATCAACAAATGTTTTCTAAAATCTTATTCTCTATGAGGGAGTTGTTGGATGATTTAAATTTTTTCTTCTCCTCAAATTGATTGACAATGGATACCACCTTTTCATTTAGTTCCATATATTCATGGGTACGACCACCAGAATTACTAAAGTGTCATAGTTTCCCACCATCACATCCTCAAAATTGGCATTAAGACTGAAGTTATGGCCTAATTTTTCACTATATATCCGATCACCTTCAAAGTCATGGATAGCAGTTGGGAATTTATCTCTAATGTTCTTTCCTGGGAAAACAACATCTACAATGCATCCCAGGGCTTGTAGAGTTTGTAATGGTACCATTACCTCGTATTCCTCCATAAAGTTCTACAAAAAAAATCCAACAATAAACATACTATGAGTGGGGGACCAAAAAGGCCTGCATTTTAGTAGTCAGAAAATTTTATTCTGCAGTTGTTATTTATAGAAGCCATATGATAAAATCCATTAAGGGAAGTCTTAGAAGTTTGAGTTTTAACTTTTTCCTAACATGAGACATAGTTTATGATGCTGAGGAACTAGATGGAGTTTCTTTCTTTGCTGGGGTAATTATTCAAAACCCATATTTCATGACAAATAGAACAAATTTAGTACAATTAATGCCTACCCCACAAAGAAAAAGAATGTGTTTGCCTGAGCCAGTGAAATTTGCTCCCAGTGATTTAACAAAAAGGCTTATAAACTCAGGGTGTCTAGGCCAAGCTGCACCAGTGATCAAATTTCCATCAATGATGCAAGCTAATATCAGCTCTGGATATTTCCACACTCCACCTACAGAAATAATGATAGGCTTTACAACACTGTATGCAGTACATTTTTTTTTTCAATACACCTACACCATTGAAGAATCAACTTCCCATGACAGATAGAAGCAATGGGATTGTTTGAATTAGAAATTTGCTTAGCCAATTTAATAACATATTCATTTAGATCTAGGTACTCAAGTGCAATCCTATTCATTCTATAAACTAGAAATCCTATCCATCCTGTAAACTTCCCACGATATTATCTAATTTATGAAAATAAAGCTATTCCAATTTTTTGAAGTACCTTCAATCCATCCAATGAGTTAAATTTGTAGGGTAGATAGGAATGTGTGCAATGACTAACCATAGCCCTCCCTCAAAGAATCCCATTATACGAAACTCAAGACATACCTTACATGTGGCATAAAGCTGCAAGCAATTTCTTCAAGACAATCGATTGGAGATTCACTGTATTCAATGTAGATATGAAGTACCTATTGTAGCACATCTCATTGTATACAAACACTCATATTTTAAACCAAGAATTTGATTGAAGACATCATTCTTAGTTTAAATGACTTCTATGTAGCAACGATAAATTCATTGAAAGAAATGGAACACATGGAACTTCTAGCACCAAAATAAAATTCGTTCCTGCAAAAGCTACTCACTTTGCTTGTCCAAGTTTTACCCTGACCATCAATACCCCAATTTTGCTCCAGTAACATGCATGGTAATGCACTCAATCTTTTACACAGAATTGGCACAAATCTTACCATCCCATGAACACTTGATCATCACTTTCTTTCATCAAATTTTTCAACAAAGGCTTGAGCACAGTTTGCTAATGCTCTGAGTGTCGTTATAAGTTTTAATGCCACCAGAAATGAAGTTGTGCTAGCTGTGCTACACATATATATGAAACACAAAAATGACACATGGTCTTGTTAAGATGATTTGTGATAATTTATGAGTTTGCATGATAGACTTAAAATATGCATCTGATGCCAGTAAAGATGTACATTTCCTTCATTTTTATGCATTCCTTCGAGAAGTCAAACACAGAGAGTGCATGATTAATGGTATGCAACTTGCAATTAATGAATTGTAAGTTGATTACATACCAGTATCAAAAATCCCATTAATGAATGCATAAGCACTATAGAAACAGTACTCCCAAGTGCCAACAGAAGGGTATGGTTGAAGTGAACAAAGATCATTTGCTGCATCGGATGATTGGAATTCCCCAAGCAACTCTTTTAGAATGGTTAAATTACTAGGAGTGGACAAGTCATCAAAATTTAACATTTGCAATTGTTCAACAAATTGACCACCTGAAAATCAAATTTAAATGGAATAAAGAAGATTTTGCTGCTTTGAATGGAACATGCATAGTATGCCTGTATCATTCTAGGTTATGTTGAATCTATTACAACCTCTATGTAGGTTTGTCCTAGAACCAGGTGGATACATTTCCCTTTTTGAATCATCAGCTCTATCCTATGTCCCTAGATGAGAAAATAATGAACTTAGAAAAGCTCCATTATTCTTTTAGATTGTTCAGCTTCCTTTTGAAGCAGGGCATAGTCTGGACTGATTGTATTATTTTTTGTATAATAGTATTAGGTCAAGTAGCTAAATTACAAAAAAAATGGTATAATATAATTAAAGTGATTTTATAGGAGAGCTAATCAGCATTTACCTTATGCACACAACACAGAATCTCCTTGAAAATAGACTATGCAGTTAGAGAGCTTGAACCAATAACACTTGTTTTTTTTCGGTTCCCAAATGAAAGATACTCGGTCATCCAATGTTGTCAGTAATATTTGCAATCTGTATAGTGAAAATATTGCAGTGATTTTAAATAAGCACATATACATAGATCTTAATATGCATAGATATTCCTAATTGCTTCAACCAATGCAAGCAACTTACCTTCTTTAAGCAAATTAACTGCATAGTCAAGATGCCTTCTAAGGCTTGGAAATAGGCCTTTCAATTTCTTTGGAAATTCAAATAAGGACATATTCTTAAGGACAAAAGATTCTTTGCATACAATGAATAGCATTGCAGGAAATTGTTTGTGAGGACAATCCATGCAGTCTAGTTTATAATAAAAATCACATATAAGGTACAAGTGAACTAACAGGGAAGGATTGAGTGAAGTTAAATTCTCCATCGCTAAAGTTAAAATCATTCAAGTAGAAGATGTGACAATGACTAGTTCCCATGTACTAGTTGAGTATAATGTTGAAGATAAATTAGATCTTGGAGAACAAGAATCAAAGTACAATGAAGAGCAGCCTCAAGAGGAAGATTTATGTCTATTCATCAACAATGAACAACAATCTATCGATGTAGAAGTAAGCTAAAATAATGTATCATATCTGATTGGTGAAGGTATGCCCTCTCTTCTACATCATTTGGATGAATTCAAAGACAATTCTAATGAAGAAACCAATGTCATAAATGGTGATGAAGCTTTGAACTTAAATTAAACGAATATGCAATCTTAGAATTGACTTGAGAATGAAAGACAATATAGTAAGGTTGTTAGTGAATGAGGATAAAATGTGCACTGAATGTTAGAACGAAGTTCAATATTTTCATTATTGTACATCTAATTTCAAAGAAGAATATGTTAATGAAGCAACGGGTGGACCAACAAGAAGATCTATCCTTCTATATTGCGATGGTGGCCATGTTTATGACACTGACACACATGATTCTAGCACATTATAAACAAGTAAGAAATAGGATAAATATGATGGAGCAACAAATGCATTTTCTTGATTCTCTTATCCACTGCATTATGAAGCCAAATCTAGCATGGATAAGGAGGATGGGATGTACAAATTTATTTTTGATAGAGGATGTCATCTAAATGATTTTAAACCAAGTGGTGGGCGATTTTGTCACACTTCAGAGGATTTCGTAAGGTCTACCTTCGATGTTCTAAAAGATCATTATGTTATAAAGTATTTTCCTATTTATGATAAGAATGGGTCCTTTGAAAATAGAGAAATGAAAGATGAGTAGGGGAAACTTACAACTTTCAATCTTTGTGAGGACAAATGAAATACATGTGAATCAATTTTAATTAACCTAGGTTAATGGTGAGTGTGAATATCTATATAATAGGGAATCTTGATGATGTTTTGAATATTTCAGTACTCTTTTCTCATGGCACATCTTCAAATAGAAATCATGTGGACTATTTTCTCTTTAATCTTCAACAAGAGCTTCAAACGGGGGTGCATTCATGTTCTCTATCAATTATCTGCTGGGAATTTCAATTTTTTTCTAGATGGGGTTGTGGATGTAACTGGATCCTCCTAATACATAATTTGAGTGAGATGTATACCTTAAAATCATAACAAAAACGAGTTTTTTCACTTATGTTTTCAATTAGTAAAATCAAGCTTGTGAATAAAAGAGAGGAAACAAAACTAGATACAAGTCATCACTGAACATATATTCATTACGAAATCAATGCTCTAATTTCTTTTCAATATGTATCACTTTATTATGATGGTGATTTTGAAGGTTTTTAAGTGTATTCTAATGATATTCTACATGCAACTTTATGTTCATTCTCCACTGAACTTGTCCAATATTCAACAAAATTAAACCTATAAAAAGTATTGAAAAGTACTGCAAAGAATTTGAAGATAGTGAAACAGACACAGGAGAAGGTAGGAATACTGTCAACATGAAGGAGAATGCTCTCATTATGCTCTATGTCTACTTCAATTGAAACCCTTGAATGATCAAATTCAACGTCATGCTTATCATTTTCTTCCACGTCGTCCCTATATACAACAAAAATTTTAAAATCCAAATCATCACGATTGTATTTACCTTCATAATTCTAAGTTGCAGTCCAAAATTTCTAAACTAAAGAAAAACAATATCCTTGCTATAGAGATAGAAGCCACCTGAATAGCGACTCTATTACTGTTACATATTTTCCTCTATGATCTTCATAAAATTTGTTGGTTGTCTTCTAGTGCTAGCAAGAATTGCTTGTAATTTTGACACTAAAGAAAGGAAATGATCACTTGTGTTAGAAATTAATGGTTGATGCAAAGACACATACTAGAAACTATGTATATTAGACTAATCTCTAGGTGCATATATCTATACCACTGTTGAAGTATAAATTCCATATGGCAATGTTTTGTTGTTGAAAGCGCAACACTTTCATTTGCATCATTGCCATCATGTTTAGAAAAAGTCCCCCATTTCCTATTTGCATCAGATGCTGCAAAATGAATACTTGATATAGCTTGTTGCATAGACTCCTTATCCTGGATGGATTTTTCTATCAAACCAGAAAGCCTTGTGTTTACTTGTACCATATAATTACATATTACAATGATATTGGTTCCCCATGGGTACAACAAGCCAATGAATACAATTCTTACTTACATTTTATCTGGGAAACATTTCAAACACTTGGCATATATTCTATAGAGTCTTGTACTATGGCATACATTGAAGTCAGCACAGTACCCACAAAACAATCAAATTCAAACCCCCTTGGGATGATATCTTCATGAATCTTCATACCTGCTTGCATATCTCATAGGTTTGTTGAATGCATTAATAACGTCTATACCAACCTCTAAGGGTTTATGCTTGTGCATTGTGTTTGATATACAACCTCAACACTTTGTTCTAGAACCATTCTTTACATAACCTCTGATCCTGAATCATATCCAAATGAATATTCCGGCTACTCTAACCTGTAATGTTAATAAACCTGGACATGAACCACTATAACCTCTTCTCCCAAATTATATCCCTGTGAATATTTTCCATTCGGCCACTCTAACCTATAATGTCAATAAACTTGGACATGAACCACCCACATTCTTTCTATTTCTAAACCCCAAGTCGATTTATCTTTCCTTGAAATCGACTTCAACCCAAGCAAAATAAACAAGGCCTTTTATTTTTGGGAAGGGATTTACTAAGGTTGTATCTATAAACCGATATGAATCACTTGAATAATCTCTTGCAAATCGTTTCCCAAACTGGTGAAAGAATCATTGTCCAAACATATCTTTGAGGGTCTAGTAGATTAGGGGACACAAGTGAAAGAAATTTTCTTATTCATTGTGGTTTCAACCTGCATAAGTTAGCTGGAAATCCTGCCAAGCTATAGATACTATCCATTTCAAATTAGTTAAAATATGCAGGTCTCCGCAACGCATCTACTCAGAGAAATTCAAAGTGCACTGATGAATCTGTATATTTGAGGGAAACACACAAACATGGGGCTGGGATTTTCTATATTATTTACTCACCTCATTCACGAACTTACTGGGAATATGGTAACCTAAAAACCTCAAAAATGGTCACTGAGGACCAAGGTACGAGGGGGAGGAATTTTTGTAAATATGTTCCAACTCAACCATTTAATAGGGATAAAAAAAACCTTTTCTTTCTTTCTTTCTTCGAAATCGATCACCACCTTGCTAATAGTATCCCTTTGTTATAGATAAATTGTCTTTAACCAATATAACAGGGCTAAAAAAATCAACCCATCCATCCTACTAAATTGCAAAGAATGTGATGAATTGTCGAAAAAGCTAAGACCCTGCATTTCTTGATGAGAAATCATCTCTCTCGTCATTGTCATGTTTCCTATATCACCATAAGTATTCTTTGTTTTACATGAAGGGTTTCTATGTGGTGATATTTAGATCAATGATAATCCTCCTTGCTTGATTTTTGTTTTTAATAATAAATTTTTTGAAGATTTAGGATGAGAATTATGATGCGATTGACTCTTTTTCATAATCTAGTGTAGAATTGCAAGATTAAAAATATTGAGATTAATAAACATTAATATTTAAAATAATTTAACTAAAATTAATTTTTTAATATAGAGTATGGTTGTACTAAATATTGGGTTGCAAAAGTATTTACCAAACCTTTGATAAAGTAGTATTGTTGAATTGTATACTCTGCTTCGTATGAATGTAGTTGAAGTTAAAGTCAAATGACTATGATATCCATTTCTTACCCATTTAATTATAAATGAGTATGTGAGTGTAATATGTATAATATTATCTTGTGAACCTTATTGGGCATATTTTGGTACCATCAAGGTTATGTATGTAATGCTTGATTGGTTCAATAAGGTATCAAATTCTAATTAGTTGTAAATGACTAAAACCCATTGCTATAAGTTGGCTCATGACGACATCTCTAACTATTTTATCTCAATAGGGGTAGGCATGGCTTCATCCCATGCAATGTTTTAAGTTTTTATGAATCCTATTTGGTTTTCATCAAAATCCCTTTCAAAGGTGGTGTTGAAATGAATATCTAAGAAAGTGGATAACTAGATTTCACAACTTTTGAACTTAGAGCCTAGATTCCAGTTTTGTCCAAAATAATGGATGCTACCCATATGTATTAATCATCTTGTTGGACTCTATCCATTATGGCATTTCATCAACTAAAGAATATTCTCTTTATTGAATGACATGTTGTTACATGATGGGGCCATCGTGTAATAGGTTTTAGTTTTTTAATTGGCCAAAGTATGAATTAGATCATGTTTCATATTGTGTTGTTAACAATACATTATAATGTTTTGTTTATATATATATATATATATATATATATATATATATATANTACTATACAAATTATATATTATAAGTTTTTAATACACATTTTAATGATCAACCAAAATGGCTATGGGGATATTGGTCAATGTAACATGGTCAGGACTTAGTTCATGTGAATTGAGTCTATAATTTTAAGTGCACGAGTTGACAATAATATTGCACTTAGAGAAGAGGCTTGATGCCAATGAACACATCCACCAACATCAGAAGCTGTAGGGACCTCACTAGATGTCTTGAAAGAAGAATTGTCAAGTGACACAAGAGGCCTTTGAATCCATCTGCAGTGTTAAAATTTAGTAAATTGTACAAATTCATTGTCAAAATTGTAATTTTCCATTGCCAGGGTGACACAACTAAAGATGACTAATCCATATTTTTAGTTAGTGTTAGCTAGTCATATTTGTATTCCTACGACTAAATTAATCGCTTAAGTTAGTCATTTTTATTTTAGTCGCTTGTTATCTAGTCGTATATTCTATCCCGTGACTAAATTAGTCATTAAATTTAGTTTTTTATAGTCGGGTCACTCAAAATTGCTCATATTTAGTAGTAAATCACTTAAAAAAATTATGGTGACTAGATTTTTAGTCACATAGTCACTAATTCCTCATTTTGTACTAGTTTGCATTCATTGGTCCTCTGTACTCAGCTTTAGCTGAAGAGAGGGATATGGTGTGTTGTTTCTTTCCTGACCAACATATGGGACCATGTGCAAGCATGAATACATAACCTGAAGTGGATTTCCTGTCAATGAGATTTCCAGCCCAATCAGAATCAGTGAATCCAGCTAGTTCTAGTGGAGAACCAGCAGCATAGTGTACCCCGAAGTGTCTGGTTCCTTGCACATAGTGAAGGATCCTTTTGTGTGCCTTCAAATTGATCTCATGAGGCTGCTACATATACATTTATACAACACCTACAACATATGCCAAATATAGCCAAGAGTGTGTAAGATACAATAGACTCCCAACTAGTTGTCTATACAATGAGTTGTCCACCAATGAAGATGCACCAAATTCACCTAGTTTGATACCAAAAAGGAATGGGAACTTGATTGCCCTACATTCAACCATTTTAAACTTCAATAATATATTTTCAGCATACTTTTGTTGGCTGACCTTTATCCCTACTTCATATTTCTCAATTTCCAATCAAAGAAATTACTTCAATAAGCCAAGGTCAATCATGGAGAATTCATTGTGCAAAGAAGACTTGATTGAACCAATTTATTTAGTGCAGCTAATTGTAATCAAAATATCGTCAACATACAAAACTATGACTTGCAATACATGACCAATAGTTTTCAAGTACACATTAGGATCAGATTTACATATTTCAAAGCCAAGCGAAAGAAGAAAATTGTCCATCTTGGCATACCAAGCCCTGGGGTCTTGCTTGAGGCCATAGAGAGACTTATTTAACCTGCATACAAGTGAAGGATCCTTAATGAAACCTTAAGGTTTCTATAGATATATATATCCTCTTGAATTTCACCATGAATAAATGCACTCTTCACATCCATGTGGTGAACCTCCAATGCTTAGATGCAGCAATGGCTAAAACTAGCCTGAAACCGGTGAAAATGTCTCTATATAGTACACTCCTTGGACTTTAGAGAAGCCTTTGGAAACCAACCTAGCCTTATACTTGATACTTGAACCATAAAAAACCACTTTGGTTCTATAGACCCACTTGCATTGCACTAGTTTTTTCTTGGAGGGAAAGGGAATCAATTCCCAAGTCTCACTTTCTTGCAATGAGTTGAACTCTTACTGCATGGTTGTTTTTCATCTTGGGTCAAGTGATGCCTCCTGATATGATTGAGGATCAAATCCAACCATCATGAAGCATATATCAGCAATATTCACTTCACATGCAGAGAAAACATTGTGAAATTGAGATCTAGTATTTCTAGGATCTGGTGGATTTCCAGCTAATCGCCAGCTACTTCAATGATTTTTCCAGCCCACTTGGGATGAATGGGTGAACCATGATCTGAATGTATGTCATCATCATCTTCAGAAATATCAGAATCAGAAAAATTAGAAATCATTTCATCACTTACTTCGTCTTGAAGTGGAGGATGTGAGCATTCCCCATGAGAAAATTCAGTCCCCCCCATGAGTTCTTCTTCGAAATGCACACTTCTTTCAATGAATGTATTATAATATGAGGGATAAAAGAGATCATTATCCCTTTTCATATTCAGCATATCCATTTTTGAGGTTGGAAGGCCTTTCTCTTCTCTAGAGGAATCCTAGCCCAAGCCTTTGAGCCAAATACCCTGAAATGCGAAACACTTCGCATGTGACCCATCCAAGCCTCATATGGTGTTTTCCATCCAAATATTTGTGAGCTCTATTTTGGATGTATGCAACACGGTTAATGACTTCATCCCAAAGCTTAGGATTCAAATCATTTCCTTCCAACATACAGGTTGCCATCTCCTTGAGAGTCATGTTCTTACTCTCTGCCACACCATTTTGTTGTGGTGTAGGGCACCGAATGTTACATTTGGATGCCACATTCTTCACAAAGTTGTGGAAAAATATTGTTCACATACTCATTTACATTTTCAGTTCTAAGGGCCTTGATCGTGTTCCCACATGCATTCTCAACCAGGGCTTTCCAAACTTTGAGAGTCTCAAAAACTTCATATTTGAATTTGAGAAAGTATACCCAGCAAAACCTTGAGAAATCATCTATGAAGGTCAACACATACCTTAATACTCCATAAGAGGGTGCGTGAAGAGTCCCAATGAGGTCTGAATGAACCAAACCAAGCGCTTGGACAGCTCTCCTTTCTTTTCCTTTCTCATAGCTACGCTGTGAATGCTTTCCCACTACACATCCCATGCATGTGCCATTTGAACTCTTGATAGAAGGAATCCCTTCCACCATGCCTTCTTTGCTCAATTTCTGGAGGTATATGTAGTTTAGGTGTCCATATCTCTCATGCCACAATTTTCTTGTCTCATTGGCATGAGTGAGGATCACATTCTCTTGAGATTAGGGGAGGAATGAGAGAACTTGTACATTCTAGCTTCATGGTCAACAATACCCAAAGCCACAACCTTGCCTATAGATATTTATGCTACCTCCAATGCATTTGGGGTAAATGTTACTCTCTTTGCTTCTCCAGTGTGTGTCATTTGATACACTAAGAGTAGGTTTGCTGCTAAATCTGGTACAAACAAAACATCATTGAAGTACCCTTCTTCTTAATTAATCATGTCAATCCCTTTGGCTTGGATTTATGAATCGTCACCCATTCGAACTGATGGACCACTGTTCGAATACATGGCTGAGAAGGAATACTCTTGTGACACCATATGTTTGGAAGCTCTTAAATCTATGATGAAGGCAGAAGGGTCTGAAGAACCAGCAACCAAAGCATGGCACCTCTCTTTGTTGTCTAAGCCTGAACTTCCATCCTTCTTCCTTGTGCCCTCAGGAAGTGGGATGTTGTTCTTCTCAAGAAGTTGCACCATCATGTTTATGATATTCTTCATGCATGCACTCTCTGGATTTCACCCTTGTGACAGTAGGTTCATTTGGTATCCTCTTGCTTCTTCTTGTCCTTATCCTTGCAAGGACTTGAACCCCCATATGAATATTTGGGTTTGTCTAGCTTCATCTTATCTTGCTGCTTCGAATAATTGGCTTTTTTATTTCCTTTGGCTGGATTCGAAACTCCTGCAGTAAGGGATTGATATTTACTAGATTTTATGGTGCGAATGATCCGGATTTATGTAGGAACACAACAAAATACACAAATAACCATAGAAACAAATATGCAATGGAAATAACACTTCATTTCATTAATCAATAACTGAAATTGGTTTACATACAAAATGGAAATAAACTAGCTAGAGTGTCAGTATCTTATCTCTGAGAAGAGATGTGGTGGCTACATGCCTCTGAACTCTATGTTACAATGAGGATCAAAGGCCTATATATTATTGAGAAATAATGGAAACCCTACACATCCAAAAACCTAACCCTAGGAGGTGAAACGCCAGAATGTGGGCCCCATTGGGTAACTTGGTACATCAATTTCCTGGGGTCGTAACTTTAGCATACTACCTCCGTTTGATGCGCATGATACATAGTTAGAAATATATGTTTAAGGACTACATCCATAAAAGGAAAACATTGAGTCTAGAACAAACTCATATTTTCCCGACTATTCAATGCAGAAAAAACGTCGTTTAGGGCCTCAAAACGGCTTCGGAAGTTTAGGACCCAAAAGCTGCCAAAAATAGTAAATTGTGCTACAATTAAGGAAACTGGAAAACTGAAAGAAACAATGGTGGGGGTCCAAGTTGAATAGGTGGGTGGCCACCAATATCCTCCTGGATCATTCCTCCCCTCTTAGGAAGCAATGGTCCCCATTGCGTTGAGTTCCTCCATGAGATGAGGAAACTTCTGCTGAACTTGGTCCCTAGTGAGCCACTTTTCCTGGTGAAGGAGTTGGCCTACTTTGACAACTCGATATAGGTGGATCTTCTGCTGGCAGGTGTTCTTGATCTATGTGTCCATAATACGATCAGTTGTGGATTGTTCCATGCAGTCGAGGTTTAACTCTGTTGGTGTGAGTTGTTCTACCACATCTGATGTGTCCAGTAGAGGTGGAAAGTAGGGCCGAAGACGGTCCACATTGAACACTGGGTTCAAACCAAGGAATGGTGGAATACTGAGCTCGAAGGCATTGTCCCTGACAACCTTGGTGATGGTGTATGGCCCATATCAGAGTGGGAAAATCTTGCGGTGGGGTCCAACGAGGCGCTCCTTCTGCAAATGTAGCCACACTTTGTTGCCCACCTAGAATTTGTTTTGCACCTGATGTTGATCATGTCACTGCTTGTACTTAGCATTGGATCTATCCAATATGTCATGAAACTGTTGGCGAATGTGCTGAATGCACTCAATGAAGTTGTTTTCCTTGGAAACTTTAGACTAGATATGAGATGAATCAGCCTGAGTAGCTGCAAATGGCATGGCTATGTCAATGGGACATAGTGGATGGAATTCCAAGCCCAACTGAAAGGGGTTGTGGTTGGTTGAGCTATGGAGGGATCGGTTATAACTGTGTTGTACATAGGGGAGGCTCTCATCCCATGTGCGTGAATGCTTTGAGTTGTACATGTGAAAAATGTGTACAATCATCTTGTTGACGACCTCTGTCTGGCCATCAGTCTCGGGATGGAAAGCTGTGGACTTTGTGAGCTTGGTGTCTAGCATTGACCATAGGCTAGACCAGAATGTACTAAGGAACCTGCTGTCCTGATCTGAAATTATAGACTGTGGGATCCCAAAGTGTACCCACACTCATTGAAAGAAGAGTTTAGTAGTGGCTTCTACTATGATATTCTTCTTACAGGCCACCATTATGGCCATCTTTGAGAATCTGTCAATAACCACAAACACACAATCATTGTCGTGCTTAGTAGAAGGAAGGCCCGACATGTAATCCATGGAGATGGATTCCCAAGGTCAACTAGGGGTAAGTAATGAAGTATAAAGGCCTTGATTCTTGATGGATGGTTTGGAAATGGCGCAAGTAGTGCAGGATCGGATGTACTTCCCAACATCCTGTCGAAGGTTTGGCCAATAGAAATACTTCTGCAGTATTGCCATTGTTTTCTCGACCCAAAATGACCAACGACCCGACTATAGTGCACTTCCCAAATCATCTTGGCATGCTCGCTTAAAGGAACAAAAGGGTGTCCCATGTGACATAGTAGTACATCCTGGAGGTGAAATTTTGGAACTTGGTTTCCCTCCAAGAGTGTCTAGTATGTGTGGCTGAATTCTGGATCGCTCTTGTAGAGAAGTAGCCAATCAGAAGTCTCGTTCCCACAAGAGTTGAGCACGGTGGTTATCACCACAATCGGTGGTCGGCTGAGGCAGTCTGCAACATTACTAGTGCTTCCCTTCTTGTACTTAATGTTCAAATGAAACTGTTGTAGATATGTGGACCACTTCTGATGGTGATCATTCTGTAACTTCCCTTGTGTCTGTATGAACTGCAGGGGTCAGTGGTCTGTGTGGATGATCATCTCCTTCCCCAAAATGTAATGCTTCCATTGTCAGCAAGCCTGTACAATGGAATACATCTCTTTGTCATAAGTGGGATATTTGCGGACTGTGTCAGACAGTGTCTCACTGTGATATGCAACTGTATGCCCTTGTTAAGTAAGGAATACCCCAATAGCATAGTCAAAGGCATCTGTCTTGATCTCAAATGGTTGTTGCAAGTCTGGTAATGTGAGCACTGGGGCACAACAGAGGCGATGTTTCAATTATGCAAACGCCTTCTGTTGAGTTTTCGACCAAAAGAATTTTTCTTTCACTCCTCCCTTTGTGACTTGACTCAAGGGCCAAGTGATATGAGAGAATCCTAACACAAATCTACGGTAGAAATTAGCAAGGCCTAGAAAGCTGCGAAGCTCTGTTAGAGTAGTTGGGGCTGGCCAATCCTGAATGAATTGGATCTTGGTTGGATCCACATGTACCCCACACTCATCAATAATGTATCCCAGATACTAAACTTGGGTCATGCAAAAAGTGCACTTGTCCAAATTGGCACACAACTTGTGCTACCGTAGTGTTTGGAGGACCTGTCGGATGTGGCGGAGGTGCTCTTCCCAAGTCTGGTTAAATATCAGGATGTCATCCAAGTACACTTCTACAAATGATTTGGTGAATGGTCGCAAGATGTCATCCAAAATATCGAGTCCAGAACGAAATCATATTTGCTCGACCATTCGATGCCGAAAAAACGTCATTTAGGGCCTCAAAACGGCTCCGGAAGTTTAGGACCCAAAAACTACCAAAAATTGTAAATTGTGCTACAAGGAAACTGGAAAACTAAAAGAAACAATGGTGGGGCTCCAAGTAGAATAGGTGGGTGGCCACCAATATCCTCCTGGATCAGGGAATTTTCACTAGCTTATCTTTCTCTTGATTCATTAACTCCATGAAGTCAGCCAGTGAAGGCATGCGTCAGTTTCGAGCTGTGAGCTTGATAGAGTGGAATGTAGACACAAACATTCAGTACTCTGGACCTAGCTTTGAAAGTATGGACAATATGAGTTGCTCCTCCTTCTTCTTTATGACACATTGCTTGAGCTGAAGCATCAACGATTTGAACTTAGTGAAGAAGTCCTATATTGTCACAAAGTGAGCTGGACTTAGTGAGATTAGCTCATTTTCAAGATGATGACCTCTCATCTCGTCAGTCTTCCCGAACAATGACTCGAGCTTGAGCCATACTTCGTTGGGAGTTGATATATTTTATACATGGAAGAGCAAGTCTCTCGAAGTGCTGAGAGAAATCATTCCAAATGCTTCATCAAGCCTGTTGAAGTACTTCGACTTCTCAACAACAGAATTGGGTTTGAATTATGTCCCCATAGTGACCCTGTACATGGATTTTGACCTCAGCTGGATCACCATTTTGGCCTTCCATTCGAAATAGTTGAATGGGGTCATCAAAACATGGGCCTGTTCCATCTTTGCTTGCGCACTGGGTGACAAATTGTTGATTGTACCTACAATGCAAACACTCAAATCTATCTGGAAAATCCCTCAAACAATAACTCAAACACTCTGGATTTGATTTGCAACTCCAAAGAGATATGATACCATGTGAGAATTGATTCACAGTAGGATCTAGGAGCCAAGGAGATTCTCACAATTCGATATTGTTCACAAAATATGTAGAAAATAGTTGAAAGAGTGAAAATAACACACACAAATGAAGTCAATAATAGATATTATTATGACTGTCCTACTTGAAAATATGTCAGGATCATGTTTATATTATATTTGGGAGAAATCGTTAGGCCTAGGAGGCCATTTGGAACCATACAAGTGTCAGCTCATGATTTGACCCTCAAACCCCTCTAGGTGGACCAATCAACTTCCTAACCAACCCATACGGTCATGAATGCATGTGTGAACATAGGTGAGGAATGATGGATCATAAATGAAGGTAGGATAGGCATGGGTGATCACATGGGTGAGTGGGAGAGACCCAAGGAGGTAATAAATGCCCAAGGACAGAAAAAAAACCACCACAAACATGCACTAACACCTCAAGTCAAAATGAATCCCTGAATCTAGGGATGGGGGAGTGCACCAAGGAAGTCTAACATCAATGAGGGTGCCTAGGTTGTCAGAATGATCAACCTTATAGAGCGTCTCAACTGTCAAAATGATCAAAGTGGAGCGCCTCAACTATCAGTAAATGATCAATTTTCCTAAGTCTAGACCATGGTGGAAAGCATAGAAGCTAATGAAATGTGTCCTAGTTGTATGATCAAGGTACTAAGGTGGATTATATGCTCTAACAATAGGGGTTATTCCCTGATCCGAACTTTCAATTGAAATGAACATAATGGATGCAAAGAAGAATAACTACTACAATAATCATAACTTCGAGAAGCCACTGCGAAAGAAAAAAATAGCAAAAATTCCACCCAACAATCCCAAGAAAGTGATTTGATACCAGATGTGAGAAATCTCTGACAATAAATAATGAAAATGCATGATATAACATGTAATATCCTGATTTTGACCCCTATTGCATTAAAATTGTAAATGATGTCAATATCGTTATTAAATCATGGTGAGGAGCTCAAGGACAAGGCCCCGCCATTGATTTAGCATTTATGTATCGAAAAATAAAATCGATGCATATGGTTTTCATGCTATCTAGACACAATATAAATTGAGACATCATGTAAATATGCAATTTAATAAAATACCCACAACTAGTTATGCAATGCAACAAGAGATGGGGGCATGATTTCATAAGGAATAGGGAGGGAAATTATTCAAACCCTTGATCCAATAGTGTTAAGCCAAATTTTAATGAGAGGGCCCATAAACTCTCAACTACCCATTTTGCCTTATGCACCCAATCATTTAATTCTTCCAGAAGTTGGTTGAGGCAGTTAATGCATTGGGGATGGAGAGGTATGGCAGTCAATTTCGTATTGGGGCAAGCCATCAATTTTGGAAAATCACATTTTTTCTTGTGGGACAAAAAAACACCCAGAAATGTGTGCCCAATCCATTCCTCACCCACGCGTTTCACTTCCTCACGCAGTTGGAGCTAGATGGGGCCTTTCCCTCATGATTTTCTATAGTTTTCCTCATTTTTCCATGGATGGGAACCCGTTTTTGAGTTGCATAGTGGATGGGAAGAGAGATTCATGATTTGGGGGTTTATAGAGGTCGTTTCTGGACCTGTAATGCCCATATACATTTGTTGAACTCAAATTTTCTCTTCTCGGGTTGATTTCCCCATCTACCATTTCGTTTTTTTTACAAGAACGTTTTTCTTCATACCCAGCACTTGTGTTTTGTTGTTACGTGCATGCTTGTTTTGGTTTGAACTGTAAGTAAGACTTAGGAGTGGAAGAGGCCCAAAATTGGCTTGATAAACCTAGTGAAGAGAGGAACCTCACAAAAATATCAAAAGAGGCTGGCTGATCTTCTATGCACACCTGAGAGAACACTGGAATGGGAGGTATGGCCTGAGGGACTGTGTAGCAGTGAAGGGAATACTTCCTTGTGTTGGGTGTGTAGGTATTGTGGAGGCCAAGCTAGATAGATCTTGTATAGGTGTCCATAGATCTGTGGTTGAGCTCACTAGCTTAGTAATTCTTCCTTCCCACTGCCTTAGAAGCCTGATAAACCCAACTGTAGATTAGCTTGGCTGAATCTTGGTGTGTATTTGGCTATGTGTGAGCCTATTGTTCCCTTTTCCTTATGGAAATCATGCCTAGCTCGGGGGTGGCATTTGTGCTGATAGATTGATGAGCACAACTGGCCTATGGTTGGGTGGAACATTGCAGCATCATAGCTAGTTGCTCGAGGCATCTCATTTTCAAGATAAGTGATCTCTTGTATTAATTTTGCAATGTAATGGTTTTAAGAATTATTATGAATGCATGAATGTATTTTCTTCCACTGTATTTTCATTTGGTATACATCTGCATGTGTATTTTATGTATTTTTACTTCCAATGCAATTTTGTTTATGTTCATGGGGCTATATGCCCAGTTATGGTAGAATTCGCCGCGTCCTCTCCATGGCGAGAGGGGAGGGGACGTGACATAAAAAAAATAGAAGAGCACATAAAGAATTGATTGATCATAGGCCACTTCGAGGGGGAAACCTCCTTTGATAAATCTCAATACAAATAACTTGTGGATGCCTTTATTGGCCTCAACACGTACTTATATACTAAGTTTAATATAAACAACTATTTCTCCCCATGAATGTGGGATAATACAATATACTCACGGGATTACTTACAAAGCATATGCATCCAACAACAATATACTAACTAACTAAAGAGAAGGGTTGACATGAGTTCCTAACATGGACCTAATTCTTCACCCTCTACATCATCTAACTCATCAATTTCATCAACTACAATATTTTGCAGTGGAGTTTGAACTTTTTGGTCCTCATTTTCTCTTCTTTCTCTTTGGAAAAATTATGGGTTGAAAGACTGATGAAACTTATTAGGATTTCTATTATGGATTTCTTTTGTAGGTCTATTTTGGGCTCTATTTTCAACCTCCAATTTAGCTAACTTTGAATTTAGGTCCTTAATGATTTTTGAAATTTCATCAATTTTGTGATTCTAAGATTTTGATCCTGAAGTTGAAGGTCCCAACTCTTTCTTTTGTTTCCTTTTATTAGCTTCTTGATATTGAGTTTTATCCCTAAGTCTATCAATTTCTAAAAGGTTAGATTCTACTTCCAGAGTAGCTTCTTGCATGTTTACAAGAGTTACAACCCTTCTTTCCCTCAGTAATAAAGAAAAGTCTGGATCGAATGCATTAGCAAAAGTGAGTTTGGTTGATGTTCAATGGGTTTAATCTTGAAAGGAATTTTACTATACATATTGTTAAATATTTTACTGAAATCTGCCACAAATTCAACAGGTTTTCTTTTTAGTTCCCCAAATTCTATGATGTAATAAAAATAGTCCTTTTTATCCCCCCATTGTTTCATAAAGGTTTCCTCTAATGCATCAATTCCATTAATGGAATTTGCAAGTAATTCCTAGAACCACTTTCTAACTTCACCATCTAAACTTTGCACAAAGACTCCCATCCAAACATCATCATTTTCAATATTTTGATTATCAACATAACTATAGTAAGCATTCAAATGTTCTTCAGCGGTAACTTTTCCCTATCCATTGAACCTAGGAAGACACTTCAGATAATCACCATTGAGTAAAGCATTCAAGGGTTGTGTAAAGACTAGAGGTGCATATATGGCTACCACAATTGCATCCATTATGTTTGGTTGTTGTTGAGCCATTGGGGTAAAGGATGAACTTTGAATGGATTGTAAGAGGTGTATATGGTGTCAAAGTAGGTATTAAAGGTTTAAGAAAGTCAAATTTCTTGGACTTCAACAATTCTTCTTTCACTTCTCTTAATTATAGGGGATTTATATAGACCTTAAAGGAAACCGTTTCAATCTTAGGCTCAAACACTTCAACTTCATGAATATAGATAGAGGGAATTGGTTTTCTATCTTCTTTTGCTGAAGGTAACAACTCCTCTATGGGAAAACCAAAGTTAATTTCTTGATCTAAACTATTTTTGACAGATGAAGTCAAAATATTTTCAAATGTACCTAAAGATGAGGAACCAAATTTTTGTCAAGCTTTGGCCTCTTTTATAATCTCTTATGGATTGAACTGAGCTAGAAATAGGGGAGAAGATAGATTTTCTTGAGCCCCAATATTTCTGGAATCCAAAATTACACAAAAGAATCGCTAGGTGAAAAATGCAACCATCAACACTACCTTACTTATGCTCACCTCAAAAATAAGATTTAATCAATCAACATATCCCAGGGAAGACAACTTTGTTACTCCATTCCCTGGAAAAGACTCTAGAAAATGTTATATCTAAGGTCTGCACCCGAACTACTAAGGGAAATGCTAGAGCACTTGTGTACATATTTGAAGTTAATTGTGGTTTAAAGTTTGAAGTTTTAGCGTTTGAATAGTTAATGAGCCATATAGGGTCTAGATGGAATAATCAAACAACATGTGGTAGGTAAACAATAATGGATGACTAGTTTAAAAGGCTTTACATTCATGAATGAAGTGTGAGCTCAAGCTTTAATTTAATGCTAAAATGTGAACATATGGAAATCAAACTGCTTGTTTCATAAGCTTACATAAAATCTCATATCATAACAGTATTATAACCAAGAATTTCAATTGAAAACAAAATAAAGACTACAATCAATGTACATCTATAGCATAAATACCACGGGTTATGGAATCAACTAGTTATGCATTGCAAAAAAAAAAATTATATTCAAATAGAAGATTAGCAGTAAAATACACAAGAATCACAATCTATTTCATGATTCAAATGATCTTCAAACACATATACATTATTGTATTCAAAATAAGTCTTACAAACTATCCACTGAGCCTTCTCTAACTCTGAAAATTTCAAGCCCCATTCTATCTTTCTATTGTAGCTTTTATAAATGTTACGCATTACTTCTTCCATATCCAGATCCTACTTAGGGGGCTTGAAAGTCATATGTTTACTATTAATATCTTTGTAAACAAAAATATATGGCTCAAGGCCAAAATTAGTTTTAAGATCCTAATTTTAAGGGATATGTTGTGTAATCAGATCAACAAAACAAACTTGAGTCTAGAATATGGATCAGATGTCTAATTTTACAACATATACAAAATAAACATAAGTATGAAGATTTACAAAACATAGAAAAGATGCATATTAAAAAGATCATAATGTTGGAAATTTTGTAGCATCCTTATACACATGAACATTTGAGCTATCCAAACTGGAAATTGCATCCTATGAATCTACATTCGATGAAATGCATGTCTCTACTTGGTCTCATCTACATGGTTTTGAAGTGTATCTTGTAGGATGTGGGTACCTAGATCTGTCAAGATGCCTAGTTTGTCATTGCTAACCTGTTCCTATGTTGAAGACATTCCTTTTTCCAATATTTCATTTTCCTCAAAAGTTTCACATTGTTCTTATTTAACATTTGAGAGAATTTCACAACTTACTGCATTTGATTATTAGTTTATCCCATTTCTTGTTGGCTTTGTTTAACTTGCTCTACATTTGTTTGTTTTCCTGTTGAAGCTCTTTAACCACGCATTAATTTTTTTCATATTTTTCTTAAGCTTCTGATTGGCTTTATGATTATTAACTTTAGGCTGAGGCAATTTAGCAATTTCTAGTGTTTTGGTTGTGTGACAAAACTCCCCACTTCTAGTCTATCACTGTTAGCAAAATCCATGCATTTCATCTCTTGTTATTCCTTAGAGGCAATGGGGATATAAGATTGAGCCTCAGCTGAGTAGGGGATCGCATTAACTCCAAAGTAGTCAAGAATTTGGTTACCTTCCTTTCAACTTCCATTAACGAATTTGACTCGTCATCATTAGTTACCTAGGCATTTTTAAGCTTTCAAGATTGTTTGTTCACTTTAGATTTTTCAGGTTCAAGCTCTTTACAAGATCAAACTATCTAATCTTCTTTATTTTATCTTGAGCCACTTATAGTCTACATTGATAACAAGATCGAGGCTTTAACCCTTTGCTTCTTTGATTTCACTAGCGTTTCCTATGATAGATCTTCAAGGTCAATGACCTTTTATTCTTTCAAAGGGTTGAAATTGTCTTTTGAATTAAGCCCGAGTTTATTCATGGGCCTAGTGTGAGCTCCCCTGAGAGGATAAGGGTTCATAATACTCGGTTTTTTCTTTTGATTTTTAACTCAACCCTTGTCATTTGTGGAATCATTGAAATACTCTACTTCTTGTAAACTAGCGCCTTTAGGATTTTGTCGTTTAAAGGCTCCCCTCATCCTCTGATTCACCGCTTTATCATCCTTATTATTTTGGTTTTCTTTCACTGCTCCAGAATTAGGGTTCCATTTTCTCTTTGGGGAAAACAATAATTTATTCCTTAGAGGGGTTTTGTACTGTGTATCAAGCCTTCGTTTTCCAACCATCAAATTTTTATCCACTTTTTTCACACTCCGCTCTGTAGCAGAATCATCAATTTCCATATTTTCAAAGGTCTCAGAAGGCCCTAGATTGGTAGAGAGGCTATTGACAATATGATGTGGGGATTTAGTTTATAGGGTTTTGAATTCATAGTACAATAGGAAGTGATCCCAATCTTTATTAAATTTTCTTAACTCTTGCACTATGAACAATTTAATTAGAGGATGATGAAAAATGTTGTATTAACTCTTTGGAAAACTTCTAACCCTAGCCACCATTTTTGTAAGTCTTTTATAAAATAAAAGGACAAGTTCATTTTTGATATCCCATCTAAATGGAGGAGAATCTCATATGGTATAGGTGCACAATTGCATACCTTCCTTCTCCCATGGTGTACCTTTGAACTAGCTTTAAAAGATGATTGTATTCCTCCTTTAACCAGGTAAGAGGAAAACCTTTGCGCCAATTAGGATTTTGAAACTTATCCTAGAGGAAATGATTACAATCAGGAACATTAACACCGTGATGCTTGAACTAATGTTCCCCCTCCTACGGCAGCTCGGTTGCTATGGCTATTGAATTTTCTAAGAATGGAAATGTGAGGTACCCTACTGTAACATTACTCCCATTGAAGCCCTCAATAAAAGCCCAAGCTATTGCTGTGTCACCACAACTTCTCATATATTTAAAACCAACCCTCTATTTTAAATTCCAGACCAAATTCGGGGTAAGCCTCAAGCAGTTCATCTTCTATGGTTCATAGTGAATCACATGCCCACTTCTGTGTGAAGTCATGCTTGACTATTATAAAGAAACAAATTGAAATACCACCTATTATTTCACACTCACAACAAATATTTACTATTAGCAATAATAAAATACAATTCAAGACACATATGGCCAACAATCTAAATTTTCCAATTGTACTGGTCATTAAGAAAACATATGTGTTGATTTGACGTACAAAGGCTACAAGAGAAATGAGGAACCTTATTACCATATAGTTTCATCATTGCCCACTGAATTCATACTACCTGCTATAATTATAGGGCTTTAGAACTGATATGATTAGAGGCAAGCCTTTAAATGATTTCTCTAACACACTCAGTCGGGCGCACAACTTGGTAGCGTAATTCTCCAGCAATTTAGTAACGCAACTAACACACCATTGTGTAGCATGTTGTTTTCTTAAGGAGAGTCATGTATCATAGCTAGATGTCTCCTCCCAAAGTGTATAGACAATTTGACTAAGAAAATAACATCTGCAAGACCTAATAACATAACAAACTTGATGCAAATTGTTCCATCTTAACATATTTAACTAACTAATAATCAAAATTTGAAATAGAAGCATAAAATCAAACATAGTATCATCAGATCAAACATCAATAGTAAGAGGTTTTCCTAGGGTAATTTTTTTGGAAAAGTTATAGGATAAGTTTGAACCTTAAAAGTAAGATGTAAATATGGAAAATCTAGGTGCATACCTCGGTACTAACAACATGTCTATGTAAAATGTGATTGCATTAAAATATAATACAATTGTGTATTTTTTCTATGAAAAAAAAAATCATGAGATACCATTGGTTTGACACCCACTTAAAATGAATATACACATGGTCTATACACAAAGCAATCCATGAACAAAGTGAGGCTATTATGATTAAGATCTTACAACATTGGACATGCCTAAATCACCTTCCAATCACATCCCTCAAAAGGCATGTAATATTGTTTTCTGTGTCTAACTTTATCATTATTTGGATTGCTAGATGAATACAAGAGTATAAATGTGGAATGAAATATTAACATAGAGACATGCTATTGTAATAAGATAGCTTTTAACATCACATATATAACAACTACAAGTGAAAGATGACCTATAAAGCATGAAACCAAAACTACCAACAATGTTAGTTTGAGAGTGAGAGAGGATGATATTGCATCAACCCAAGCACTTTGAATAGAACATAATTTTTCTATGCAATATAATGGAGTACTCTACCTATCCTACTTATCATGTGGTAATTCTTAATAACTTTGTTAAATACTATTATTAGAAATTTGTTGAGTATGTAACAAAGTGACTTCCTAATTGCATCTCAAGAGGAAGGGCATTTATGATATGTGCATCACCTTTCAAACACCCAATTTTCAATCACAAATCTATTCAATGCTATATCTAAATGTGTTTATAGTATACTTATCCTTAGCTAAAAGCTACGTCAACAATAGTCAATAAACATTGGATCACTCCACATGACAAGGGAGTCAATGGGGAGCAATTACAAAACCAAACAAGACATGTTTTTTCATGAGTATTATTCATACCAAAAGCTTTTCTAATTCAAAAACTAGGCTTAGGTTGTAAGTCTTTGAAATGATGTTATATCATCTTCCCTCACTTCGATATTCATATTTCTATTTGTATCAATTCCATGCTTTTTGAGTTCCCTTTACCTTGTGGTTGTTATCTATGTGATGCATTACAAGCTATTTCTACATCAACATGTGCATATGATGAGTTTGAGCACACCCCACAATGATTTGGAAAAGACATTGTTCTTGCTAGGAAAAGTTGTAAGGTTCAAATCTCACTTCTCTGTACTTAAGGAATAGGACTAAACATGCCACAAAATGGTCATTTTCGAACAACCCTTGTTGAAATCCAATAGAACAATTCTTGGTGCTTCCCATCAATTTATAATGTTTCTATTTTTTTATTCACGAGTAGATATAGACATCTCCAAACACCCTAGGATAATTGAAAAATTCTGAATAGGGAAATTTTCTACATTAGATTCATTCATGGATTTGAGTTAGAATAGTGCCAATATTGTGCTAGAAAAAATGTATTTTATTGCACCATGTTGATGCAAAGGTGGGATTTCTAACTCCTCACAAATGAAGCAAAATAAAATTACTAATAAAAATAAATCTCAATGATAATATCTCATTCCACCTTAAGTTTTTTCTACTTTAATTGTCTTTTTCAGATGTTTTTTTTAAAACAAGGAGGAACCCTTCCAAACCACCCCACAAGCTTTGTTAATTGTGCCACCTAGTAGACAAACCTCACACGCTGGGGCCAACCTAAATGTTGGACATGACATAATCAATGGGAGTACGATCACCACGTACGAGGCCTTTAAAGACAAGATATGTTTTCCCCCACCACCTGGCAAAGATTCAAACCTAGACTTCCAGCCACACAACCATCAAACCCCACCGTTGCCTTTGCCCTCAACCCCAATATTTTTCAAATGATACAAACAAACCAAGGTTAATAACTAACTAACAATTTAATATCTAGCTAACAATTTAACATTTTCTCAATCTAACTTCAATAAAATTTGACAATTTATATTCTACTATAAATCATGAAAATTATCCAATACACTTACACAAATTAATTTGCTTACCTAACCAATCCTATAACATTTAGGATATGCAATCTCAACCATTTAGATTTCCATTTGCATTTTACATTTCCATAGCATTGGTCCAAACTCATATGGAAAAAGTCCTATTTAACTTTAAAAAAAGGAGCTGTCTAACTAAGCGACTTTTTGACTTTCACGCTGATTTTCTGCTAGAATCCTGTGAATTTAATCTACAAAATCTGTAATTTCTGTTGCTTGTTGGGCGATTTTAAGCTCAGAAATGAAATCAGGTGACAAGAAAACCCCCAAACATTCACACTCCGTAGAATCTAGCAGTTTTTTTGAAGATTTTGAAAATTCCGTGAAGATTCATGAAAAAAACTAGTAAAAACCAGCAAGAAACAGAGGTAAAAAGTATCCTCTTTAGACAACTCGTTAAAAACAATCATTGCTAACTACTTTACATGTGAATACAAACTACTTTACATCATCACAGAAACCAAACCAGTTCACTGTGTGAAAACAATGGTTCTCAGTCAAGTTCTTGAGTCTATCTATAATCGCTAGTCAAGTCCATTATCATTTACTGTTTCTCCTACTCGTGACTAATGCCATTGCATTATAATACCGACATTTCGATGAGAACATGGTATCGAATAATACACAAACAGCTGGAAAGCAAATTTTCACTCAAAGTTACCAAATCTCATTGAAAAATGATGCTCTCAAATTCCATTTCAAACCACCTTCCGAGTCAAAACCACCTTTACAATACAATAACCCAGTCCAAACAATATACTATATTACTTGCCACCAGCCGGCACCAATCGTTGTCATTCTTTTAGGGTCCACAACCGTTCCACCGTCCAACCAGAAACTTGAAGCCATATGTTTCCCCTTTATTGGAGGCCGCCAACCCTAGTTACAAGCCTCAAGTCCTGTCTTGACTCCTTCAATATTGCGTTTTCGGATTTTTTTCATAACCGTTAGGCTTCTCAAGGCAGTGGCCTTGTATGTATATATATGTTTCTCTGTTAGTTTCAATACTCAATTTAGGTTTATTGGCCTCCATTTTACATTTTATAAGTTTTTGAAAGCAGATCTGTAGCTGTAGCTTGGGCTTGAGATCTGTGAGATTCAGTAACCATAAAATAGAGCAGAATGTATGCGTTAAGGAATACGAATGGAAGTTTGAGGAAGGACCAACTGATATGTCCCATGCCTCACAGGATGATGGCCTCTGGCCCTTGTACAGCGAGAACAATACATAAATCCTATGCCAATAATCACAGGTAATGGCTGGCTGCCCGGCTTTTTCGAATGATTTTCATGTGGGTTCTCAAGGCACGTCACGCAAGAATAGATTTTGTTCATTTTTTTTGGTATTTTCGGACCAATAGAATGATACCCATACAATCAAAAGCAAATAATTTAGCGTCTGGGGACTGACCCATTTTGGAGTAGTTCGTTCAGAGGTGACCCAGTTGGCTCTCATTCCTTTGAACCCCAAACAACCATTCGAGTTTATTAGCGTATATATATATATATAAACTCAAAAGTAGCTATAGTTGTTTTGGGATTCATCAATGCTTTTATTTTGTTTATAACAGCACTAGTATGGTGCAGAGGTTGACTGATAGACTTTAACCACGGCTGATAGACTTCAACCATTCCTCTTCCCTCTTCTAGCAGTTTTGTTTGATCCTTTCAGAGAAGATTGATTACTATGAGTGAAGAAGCAGCAGCATGACTGATAAAAAATTGGAAGCTGTTAGTGTGTATCTCATAACCATGGTAAGAACATAGGTTTCTAATAAGGATCAGCATAGATCCAATAAGGATCAGCATAGATTGGTCTTAAACCTAGGGTGTCCAATTTTGAGGGATATTTTTTTTCTCATCTTAAATTTTTTACACATCCAAAAAAAATTATATCTAACAAAATTTGATCCTTCTAAGTGCTTGATAGATACAAGTTTAAAACAGATCTTTTAAGTTGTTTTCTATTCTAGATGCAATAAGTTATGTTTTATTGCTATCTCCAATTATAAACCCGCTCCACAGACCCAAGAGCTTGGGCTTGCTATTTCGTGTCTTGAGTTAACCAATATATTGGGTTGTTCATTGATGATTAGATCTTCCAAAATGCTCACAGTAATATTTGGTATGTTTCCTATGAAATTCAATATAGAAACAAAAATTTGTATATCTTTGCTTAACTTTTCCTTAGGGTTCTAGTCCTATCATGATTTCAGATTGCCTTATAATATGTTGTGAACTTTTCTCATTTTGAAAGCATATTGCAGGGTACAAACTCCGAGTTCTTGTTTATTTCGAGGACACAACACTGTAGATGTTTTCATGATCACTGCTTGAAAATATGTTTCTGTATAATGGCCAGAAAATCTATACGGTTCATATTGTGGTTTCTGATAAGGTCTAAAATGTTACTTTCAAACCAAAAACATGATTTTAGTCTCAAGCTGGCTACAGTTGGAAACAGACAACTACTGCCTCAGAAACCCTTTTTAAATATGGGAAAATTTGTCTTAGAAATCACTTTATGAGAATTTATTGTCTTCCACTTTGTTTAAGGTGTATAATTATTAGTTTCTGTATCCAATTTAATTTGTGTTAGATGATACATGTTGCCTCTTTAGCATGCCATGTTACCAGCAGTCATCCTCTGTACTCGATTTGAGAATTACTTGTTCATTTTTTGCACATTAGCACTATGGAAACACACATCCATCTGGATCGGTTCTAGGAAAGCCTACAGGTCTTGTGTTTCTTTCATGATTGGATTCTTTTAACATTGACTTTTAAAACTTTGCACCACTAGGCACGAACACATCAATGAGTCTCATTTGACGCTTATTTTCTAGCTCTAATAGAACGGTTTAGTCTTGCTTCTCGACCTGTTGACATACTGGGATATACTCTCAATTTGTTCCAGTTTAAGTCCCAAGAGCAAGAACATTACCAAATAAAGTTGATTCTACTGGACACTGTGTGCCAAGGTTTAGTACTTTTTCATCAAGAAGTCATATATTATGAGTTTATTTTACAGCTAATGCATGTAAAACTTGACGAAGAAACCCAAGGATGCCTCCCTACATTCATGGATGGCATCTCTGGTAAACCTGTTGGTAGTTAAATGACTAACAACACTGACCACAACTAGTTGACTAACAACATTGACCACGAGGGTGGTGCTTCCTACTAACATAATGATTGATTAGTTGTGGTATAATATTCAAAAATAGGAAAGAATTAGAATCTTCATCCAAGTGCAACCACATGTTTGACCATATCCTCAATGTGACCCATGACTCTAAGGAAGACCACTACCTCAAAGTGAACCATAGCTCTAAGAAAAACCATAAAAACCATAGCTCTGATTTTATATGTAAAACTGTTTGTCATATCCATATCCATAGTTGTGGTATAATATTCAAAAATAGGAAAGAATTAGAATCTTCATCCAAGTGCAACCACATGTTTGACCATATCCTCAATGTGACCCATGACTCTAAGGAAGACCACTACCTCAAAGTGAACCATAGCTCTAAGAAAAACCATAAAAACCATAGCTCTGATTTTATATGTAAAACTGTTTGTCATATCCATATTTGATAACTGTTCCTTGTTTCCTCATATAAATTCAATTGCTCATTCTCCTGACTTTATGGTTTGAGGAGGCCATAATCAAAGATGATTTTGGTTTAATTTATAAATTTATAATCTCATTTTGTTCAATAGTTCTTTGGTTTTATTTAGAATCTCAATTTGTTCAAAAGTTCTTGTGGTTTAACGAAACCGATAGCACCTACAACTATGTTGATAATCGTCATTTAGGAACCGGTTTTTGTATTTAGGTTTCTTCCATAATTTCAACCTGTTGTACTACATCTTTCTTTTTCATTGTTTGCCATTGATTGTCTGACCTTGAACTATTGCTTGCAAGTTGCAGCTATGGAGTGGCTGGAAATGAAGGGGAACCAAGTTATGAGATTTTAGATATATTATTGAGCAAGGTAAGCTTTTCCTTACACTTGTATGGAAACATTTTTTTTTTTCGTTGCAAGGGTGAAGACTATGCACTGCTATCCGGAACACTTAAGAGATCTGTGGATTAATGTCTTTTAAAAAATTGTTATGTCAACGAGGCAAAGGAATCATGTTATGTCAAACAGGCAGACAATCTGCTGACACGCCCAGACTTTAATTTGATGCAAATTAGCCCTTTGATCATTCTTTCTTCTGAGCCAATCATAGTCTAAAGACTAAACCTCTGTTCAAGATGGATTACAACTAACAAGTAAAAAACCACACAGGTTTTGAGGATGCCCCAAAGCTCTACCCTACATCCCTGTTCTAGGCATACAGTAGCTAAGGGACAACAGGAATGTTAGTACATATACTTATCATGAAGTTTTTTAATTAGATGTTTACCAATGTGAGAGAGAATTGCACATGTTGTAACTTGTTGGTATTTGGCCTAATCTGATTGCTTAAAGATTTTAACTTTATTTGCATATATGATTCTATGTAGTATGTTGTACTGCTGGGAAGAGAAGCATGTTGAATGGAACCTTGATATTCTTTGTGCTTGTTATAACATTGTTCATAATCTTACTGGTGGGTTTTCGCATTATTATCAGAAGGTAGTCTTTATAGTTTTTAGCATTTTATGGAGTGTGTGTGTTTGTCTTTCATGTTCATTTTCCTTTTGTTTTAAACTTTTAGCTGTGTTTGGTCATTGCATGTAAATCTTTAGCTCAATCTAGGCTTATGTGTGACATGGCCAGGCTTTAAGAACTCGTATGATCGTCAAACAGACGCTATAGCCTCCAACATACTTGGAGAAGAGAACATCTATCGAATGAAGTGAATGCACGAGTTTTTGAAGCCTGGCTCTCTGAAACTTTATTTATTGGAAATTTTGGTAGATGTTCTTTACTCTGGTCATTCTTCTTATTTTGGTTGTGCTTCAGATACTTTTCATATACACATAACTGATGTTGCAATTTTTTTACCGTGCAGAGTCAGTATGGAGATCAAACAAATGTAAATAATTCTCAGCTATCCTTTTGTGGGTCACCCCCAACTCGCTCCGACAATCCTCTTGTTCGTGACACACAATTCATAAGAAAAGGAGTTCCATTGTCACCTGTTAATTTGTCACAGAATACTTCTTGTGGAGCAAAGCCTTTGGTGCGGGTGGAAGGTTTTGCTTCGAAAAACCAAGAGTCGCACTGTAGTTTGCCAGCCCTTGCGTAAACCCCTTTCTCCATTATCGGAGGATCAGTTGAATGATTTGTAATTTTGTACGATCTAAGGAATAATGAGCATTCATCACCAAGTTAGTAAACTCCTGCAAACAACTGCACAAATGAAATCATGTTCACTAAATCTTTGGCCCTATAGCTATCTTGCTCAATTAGCGTATATGTGTATATTAAACACACAAGGTTGTCATTTTCCTCACTTCTGTCCATGAGGAGGATATATTGCCCAAAGAAGCCTGTAGTAATCACTCAGGAGGGTATTATTTTACCTTGTATTATACAGTTCAACTGTGAATATAGGTAGGCAATGACAGCCATCTGTAGTCTGAATTTTGTCAAATGATTGGTAACAATTCTTAACCTAACTGTTTCTGGTGATACTGTACAGTTGCAAAACTTGTAATATAGTGTATTTATGTCATTTAGTGGAAGATGTTCCTCTCTTCAGCATTCGGAACTTGTAAAGAGTTGATGAGGCCTCTTTGGATATAGGGCTCAGCTACATGGGCTGTTTGAAGAGTAAGGCTGAAATTTGTAAAAATTGAAGCAGCAACTTTACTGTGCACTGCACTTTTTCTGTAAAGTTTATATGTTAATTTGCTGAGACATGTTGACAGTCTAATGGAGAGTTTGTCAATTCTGTAATTTGGTTAATATTACCTCAAGTTTGGTGAGTTTGAACTCAATGCTGCTATCATCATTATTTTCTTATAGTTAGGTATGTGAAAATGTTTGCCTGACCTGCTGGGATTAGGTGCCTTCTGACAAATGTTGGCAGTGCAATGAATAGTTTGTCAATTCTGTAATTTGGTCAATATTACCTCAAGTTTGGTCAGTTTGAACTCAACGTTGCTATCATCATTATTTTCTAATAGTTAGGTTTGTGAAGATGTTTCCTTGACCTGTTGGGATTAGGTGCCTCCTGGACATTTTGGGTAGAGTACTGTTAAATCCTTCGCCATCCATGGAAAGAAATTGTCAAGGGGATCTTTATTTTATTGTTAAGTGGAACTGTAACATTTTTCCACAGAAAGTGGGAGTGTTTCATACCAATGCTATGATTACAATTATAAAAAGACCTGGATCTTGACATGTCCATAGATCTAACATTTCCAAGTCTGCTAACATATACCTTGCCACGTTGCACCATCTCCCTTCTTGTAAATATGTTTACAATTATAAAAAGATCTGGATCTTGACACGTCAATAGATCTAACATTTCCAAGTCTGCTAACATAGACCATGGCACGTTACACCATCTCCCTTCTTGTAAACACTTTTTGCCTCCCCCATTGAAAAAAATAACATTTATTGTTTTTGCAAGCCAATGTAAGAAGCAAAAGATACATTCCTATTTAAAAAGAATGAAAAGGACGAGGTTGGTTAATATCCTTACATCTTTTACATCTTTTGTAAATTGACTATTTCCTCATGCAAAAGGAAATAGCATCTCAACGATATGTGAGCCATTATCATAGAATTGTAAGTTTACGTTATTTGAAACTAAAGAGGGCAATTTGGGAGTACACGTTGTGTGAAGGTTACATGGGTAAAAGTGGAAAAGCCTCGGGGTTAAGTGGATATTGATATCAAGTGCACAACTGCCCAAATTGAGATATGAAATCTTGGATGTGGTTATTATTATTGTAAAAATAATATTACAATAAAATCAATGTTTTTTTTTGCTCCTTGCCTTAAAGGCCTATGTACTTGTGTGTGATGGTTTTGGGTGTTTATGGTGTTTTGCTATCTAGTTTTCACAAGCAAAAATCATATGTATTTGTGTGTGATGGTTTTGGATGCTTATGATGTTTGCTATTTAGTTTTCACAAGCAAAAATCATGTGTGTGATGGTTTTAGATGCTTATGATGTTTGCTATTTAGTTTTCACAAGCAAAAATCACACTTGTTTTTTGTCATTTAACTATATACACATGGTGTAAAAGGCATAAAAACTTGATCATTCAACAAAGCAATATTCAAGCATTCAAGTTGACAGAAAAAATTGGACATCATGATCAAGGCTCATTTGAAACACTGAATCAAATCGAGCTGGTCACATGGAGAATCAATGTTTCGATCTCCATCCTTGTATTCACATGGTGTTTGCTATCTAGTTTTCACAAGCAAAAATCATATGTATTTGTGTGTGATGGTTTTGGATGCTTATGATGTTTGCTATTTAGTTTTCACAAGCAAAAAACATATGTATTTTTGTGATGGTTTTCGATGCTTATGATGTTTGCTATTTAGTTTTCACAAGCAAAAATCACACTTGTTTTTTGACATTTAACTATATACACATGGTGTAAAAAGGCATAAAAACATGATCATTCAACAAAGCATATTCAAGCATTCAAGTCAATAGAAAAAATTGTCATGATCAAGGCCCATTTGAAACACTGAATCGAATTGAGCTGGTCACATGTTGAATCAATGTTTCGATCTCCATCCTTGTATTCATTGTGGGAAGACAAATAAATGCCAAAAGAGAAAGAAGGCTAAAAAGAAAACAATACATTATCGTTGGGTAAGTTATAAGTGATGGAATCAACAAGTCAAGAAGTTGCGTAAGTCTTTCCCTTAAGTTTAGACAACAAGTAAAGACATTTTTATAAATAAGCTACAAAAGAAAATAGATTTCTATACATGATACTTTTGGTCATAATTAGGGCCCATTTTAATTCAATTTGGAACTTAACTCGAAATAGTACTCCCTTTTACCTTAAGGGGGGAAGTACACAAACGAAACAAAAAATGGACTATTTTCCAACTCAAAGGAGGGAGTACTCTACTGAAGCCAAATGGAACTTTCCATGAGTATATTGTGAAAATGGTTAGTGGTTAGCAAAAACCATCGCAAACATTGATCAAGTGAAAATTGGTTTCTGGTTAACCAAAACCACCACATGCATTGATAAAAAAAGATCAGTGACCACTAGATACATGGTATCAAATACATCGATAAACGAGTTATTGAAGAGGAATCCAAGGCTCAAGCTTGGATCCCCCTTCCACACTCTTCTCACCTTGCACTTGACAAGGTTGAGGTGGGGGGCAGTTGTATCAATGATGATAGTCATGATTCAAGTTTTGAAGTCCTATCTATCAAATTCAATTAGAATTTCAAAATTGCAACATACCAACTCGTCTCCTCAACAGGTTATTTTTGTAAGCAACGGTAAATTTCATATTAACAGAGGTAAAACAATAGAGTACATAGTAACATAATCGTTCTACAGGGGCTTGAGACTGTTTGGCCACCCTCCCAGTCTTTCAAAAAAACAGTAGTTCTTGCTAGGTTTTGTATTAATGATGATAGTCATGATTCAAGTTTTGAAGTCCTATCTATCAAATTCAATTAGAATTTAAGAATTCCAACATACCAACTCATCTCCTCAACAAGTTATTTTTGTAAGCAACAGTAAATTTCATATTAACAGAGGTAAAACAACAGAGTACATAGTAACATAATCGTTCTACAGGGGCTTGAGACTGTTTGGCCACCCTCCCAGTCTTTCAAAAAAACTATAGTTCTTGCTAGGTTTTTAAAAAACTAACAGACGACCCTTCCTAGAGCTATACCCCATGTTCGACCTATTACATAAAAGATAATTGAGACTGTGAATTGACATGAAAACAAAACATGTGTATATCAGAGATGTCCAGAAAAACTGAAAGTCACAGATAGAATAAAAAATAGCGATGGAGAGTTTAGGATGTAGCTTCCCCATTCGTTGCCTCCATCTCTTCCTCCAGAATGGGACATGCATTAGAGAGAATTTGAGGTCAAAAATGGGCCTCAAAAGGACCAAAATGTACTATAAAAATCAACCAATTACATTCTAGTAGATGACATCATCCCCCATGGTTGAGGTGGTATTGCATGAGTTAAGAATGCTTATTTGTCACATTTTCTATGGTGGATGAAAACCCATAGTTAACCAAGGTAGTGGTACAAGTACTTTTAAGTCATAAAGTGAAGTACCCATAATAAAAGTTATTTCACACTTTCTCATAAAATAATATTATTGTTATTTTCAAGTAAAGTACTCACAATTCACTTTCTTATAAAATAATATATTGTCATTTTCATGTTTTTTAATTTTAAATTATATATTCACTCAATTGTATTTAATATCATAATGTCAAACTAATATATATATATATATATATATATTATCTTGTACTTTTAAAATAAATTAAATTCATGAATTATATTTATATGAAAAAAATATGTTAGTTATGCATATAAATTAAATTCATTTTTGTTTAATTTTATTTACAAGTTCAAGACAAATAAAAGCTAAAGGAGAATAAATTTTTGGGAATTTACAATGAATTTTAGTCACATCATTGTAGAGTTATTTTATTAATTTTATTTATAGTCAATTTATAAAAGTAACTCAACTATGGTTATTTATATTGTGCATAAAAAGTAGTGTAGGAGGTGAGTTGTCATATATACCCACCCCATAAAACCCCTAACTCATAATATTTTAACATATCTTATATTTTTGTAGTACATCTCTTAGGAGGCCCATTTTTGACCTCAAATTCTCTCTAATGGTCCATATTCATCATCATGTGCTGGGTATGGTTGGTTGGGAGGTGGCAACTCCCAAAGCGAGTGCTGCAACGACACTATTGGGGTCCTCACGGATACGTTTCACTGACGTCGTTAGTCGGGTGTTGTTTTGGTGCTCCTGCGTGGGTGTAGTGGATCTTTCTGCAATTGTGGATGTCTCCCCACCCGTGCCATGATGCTCCGCATTCTTTCCACTAATCATTTCTTCTTCGTTGCGGATAATGGTGTAGTTCCGCCAGTGGAAATTTGTTTCCAGGTTATTCAAGTGCTCTTCGATTTGGTTGAGGCAAGTCCATATGTCCTGCACCATGTCTCTTGCTCCACTCCATTTGTTTGTCAAATCTTCCATAAACATCCCCATCATGTTCTTTATCATCTAGTAGTGGTTGATTTTGCCATCATTTCTCCTCGAAGCCAGGTGTTCAGAGATTACGCGAGACTCCCAATGGTTGATCATGCACCTTATCGACATTGAGACCTGAGACATATAGCCATATGTTAGACCCAAGTTAACCTTCTGCCTAGCTTCGCCTCGACCAGACTCGCCTCTCCTCAGAGTGCCTTGTTGTCATGGCATTTTCACATGTTGTTCGCCTTCGTAGTTGACGGAGGAGAAGACTAGCAACACCAGGGAGAGGATCAGGCCGAAAGAATGGAGGTCAATGGGCTCCATAGTGCTTCTGGTTGGCTTCATTAATCCCTGAGCCAACGCGCACAGGTGATAACTATGCAATGAATACGTCTTGTGCATCAAGACTCTTTGGCTCTGCAACCGTAGCATCGATTAGACGTCCCAATAGTGCTTGGAAGGTTGGCTGGCAGCTCGCCACCCTGGGAATTTAATTACAACATTCCTTCATCCACTTTGATTCTAGTGTCATTGCCATGTGTCCCTTGCGACATGTGGCCCATGTGATTCGTGTGTGTCACCCGCATCCGGGGTCTGCTCAACAAGTTAATTACAATTCAATTAACTATTCATTAGGATGTTGTTCAACACCTAATTGTGTCTATATCCAGAGAGTAGTTTGGTGATCTTATTTGTTCACTGATAATAATGATGATCCTATTTGTTCACCAATTAGTAAAATATGTCATCTTCTTCTGGCTAAATTATTTGGAAAATGATCAAACTCTTAAAGTAATTAGGAAATGTTTAGTCATGGCAGTTATTCACTTCTAGAATTTATACTTTCTTTCAAAGTTAACGTTAGATGAACCATTCAGTTTCCAAATTGGCAGTTTTTCAAGCATATCCTCATAAATGAGAAGTTTCAAGTTGAATATTGATAATGATACCAATTTATGCACTAGTTCTTGTTTCCTTAATGGTATAATTATTTAGACTTATGATTGAGATGGGATTGTTAGATTGTGTGTCCCTATACAATCACAGATTTTGAGATCACCTTTTTATGAGTTGTCCGACCTTATTTCTTGATGAAGTGTTGTGATTATCCACTTATGAGTTAGTGAGATCTAGATATGGAGGTGGTTACATCAATGAACTAGATATTGATATCATTCGATGGTTAAAGTGTTATTAATGCACAATGTCAATTCAAACACAACTCGGTTTTATGTTTGTTTGGAAAATTAGCAAAAATATAAGTGGTAATAGTCGAAGGAAAAAAATGTTTAAACTTTTTACTATTCGATTTACATAGAGGAATATTTAAAAATAAAATTTAAAATTTTGGAGGAAAATTTGATATCACTTTATATTAGCATAAGTCCATCTTAAACCCAAATCCATGAAGCATTCAAAAGGATCCAATTTCTTGATGTCTAAATATTTCATCATTTAATTCTATTTTATATCAATTCTTTCATAGTAAATGACAAAAAAATTTACACTACAAAAAATCAAATACAGCTCATGCATGATAAATCTAGATTTAAAATAAATCTAGCTTAAATTAAATACTTTTAACAATTCTATAAAATTTAAATTGAATCAACCTCAACAATAGTTTTTTCCTTTGATACAAATAAATATAAAAACACAAGATGAATATAGATAACAACTTCTCCACCACAAATGAATATTAATTACTATCCATTGTCCCTAATAATACAAAGAGACGCAGTAAGAAAATGACTATATAATGCGCATGCCAATCAATCATTTTAATATTATGGTATTATAATAGAAGAAATAAAGTGATGATATCAATAAACCCTAAGAAAATATATTTTTGATAGTCCTTAATCGTTACAAAGAGACATTGTATCACATGCCAATCCAAAACATGCTTAGTATCATGTACATACTTTTTTTAATAATGATACATGAAATACATTATGCACTTTAACATTAGCTAGTAGAGCGAATTGATAAGCAACAGGTCCTACTCTAGATAGGATTTGGAAGGGTACACAGTATCATGGATCAAGTTTAGAGAATATTTCTAGGATTAGTAATATTCTCTTTTCCTTCCCTTTGAGATAGATATGGTCTCCAATCTCAAATTCCCGGGGTCTTCAGTTTCAATCTGCATAACTCTTTTGATGATCTTGAGCCACTTTCAAATTATGCTTGACTTCGTTAACAATATGTTGCAGTTCCTTCAACATGTTGGGTCAAAGCATGAATCTGTCCATTGGGTTGTCCCAAGTGCCATGGGTGTTTCACTTCTTAACATACATACCTCAAAGGGACTCATTTCCGTTCATGTTTATTACCCATTATTGAAACCAAACTCTACTAGGTTCAAGTGGTTTTCCCTTTTCTTTGGATTGTTGACCATTACGTACATTTGGAGCATATCCTCTAAAATCATATTCGTTCTCTCAGTTTCTCCATTAGTCTAAAGGTGATATGCGATAGTCATGTTCAATTGAGAACCCATACTTGCAAACAAAGCCTTCGAGAAGTTCTATGTGAATTTCGCATCTTTGTCTGAAATTATATCTTTAGAAATCCTATCTAGTATGAAAAATTCTGCAATATCGATAACCCTGAAGGTTTATTTGACTGGAATGAATTGAGCAACCTTGTTTAATTTATCTACAACGCCCATAATTGAGTCATGTTGAATCTTGGATTCCGATAACCCTATTATGGTTTCTATGGAAATGGTCTCCCATTTCCATTCAAGAATTGGTAAAGGATGCAACAAGCCAGATGGATGCATGTGCTTAGCCTTCATTTGCTGACATTCCAAACATCAAACTATGTACTCAACAAATTTTGATTTCATTTTTCGTCCAAAAGTATTTTTTCCTTACCACTAAGATAATATTTTGATATCCTGGATGTCTAGAATATGGTTGTTTATAAAATTCATTCATGATCGTTTCCTTTAATTACGGTGAATTTGGCACATACAATCTTCCTTTATACATAGGTATCCCATCGATAGTAATATTAAAATCTTCTTTACGTTGTTTTGCTATATTTGTCCACAATCTTGAAAAAAATTCTCTTGTAGTATTCATCCTATTCATAGGCTACTTTTATTCTTTCTTTGAGATCAATTTCAAAAATACTGATGTTAGTCGAACAAATCAGTGGAACACTCCTGCTAAGAGTGTCAACTACCTCATTCTCCTTTCTCTTAATGTGCTTTATTTCGAAATTGTATTCACTTAAAAATGACAACCATCTTGCTTGTCGACTGACAATTCATTTCTATTAATCAAACAAGTACTTAAGTCTAATGCTGTATGTATTTAACATAAATCTATTTTCGATTAGATGATGTCTCTTCATTATGAGTGCATGAATTATTGCATCCATATCTAATTCATGGGTTGCATAATTTCTTTCATGCTCTTTCAACTTCCTAGATTCGTAGCAGATTACATGATCATTCTCATTGGCACTCCTCCTAGGCCTTCCTTTCACACATATGTGCAAACCACTAAATCTACATATGGATCTACAATCCTTAGAATAGGAGTAGTAGTCAACAAACATTTTAATTCATGAAATATTGACCCTCATTTCTTCGACCAAATGAATCTTGGTTCGTTTTTTACGGAGAGGTAATGGGAAGGGAAATTTTAGAAAATTATGTAGTGAACCTTTGGTAGTAAACATCTAGGCCCATAAATGATTGAATATATGTTATTTTCTCAAGAGTAGGACACTCCATTATTACCTTAATTTTATTAGGATCCATTGTGACCCCTTGCTCAGATATTACATTCCCTAAGTATTGAATTTGTTCCTGGAATAATTTACACTTGAACTTTGCATAGAGTGGGTGTTCTCTCAAGATTTGTAAAAATGTCCTTAGATGTTCTTTATGTTATTCATACATCTTTGAATAGACAAGGATGTAGTATATAAACACAAGTACTAATTTATCTAAGTACTTGTTGAAGACATTGTTCTTGAGACACATGAATGTAGCAGGTGCATTGTTGAGCTTGAAAGTGTTGAATAGAGTTGTCATTGATGTCAAAGGAGTTTAGTAATGGCAAAGGAATAACCAAGGACATGATGGTAGGGAAACATCAGTGCAAGACAAAGGAATAATAAAAAGAGAGTAATGACATGGCATGTATGATGAGGTTGAAGTGGATGAAGTTGGCTAAGTCGAGTCGGAAGCATTATAATGCTAAGTTTCTATGAAGTGAAGATTTGGATGACCCATATCATAAGAGAGAGAAAGATTAATGGTCTAGAATAGTTTTTGAAATGGCAAGGTGAAAGATCATTAAAGCTGCCCGAAGACTATTGTGGAATTAATTTTTGAGAAAGGCAATTGCAAAATGATTTCTATTTTGGAAAGGTCACCGAGGAAAGGAAATTGCAGAAGGATTTATGTTCGACGCTCTGAAATCGCACGAGAAATTTCTGAAGATTCACAAGAACATGTCCATAATGAAAAGATGTAAATGATAAAGGATTTATGACTGTATTGGTTAAACAAGGGGCATGACTGACAAACTAAACAAATTCTATTATTCCTATGGATTGCAGATATAAGAAGAATATACACGATAGCACTAGAAAATAACAATTAGTTAATTATGTTAAACATAGTTATGATGAATAAAAAGGGGTGTGACTGTATAAACAGAGAAGCAATTGTTGTTAAGGAAACATGTTTGATGAAGAGGAATGTTTATGAAGTTTGATGAACATGCACAACTCCATATTGAAAGGGCGCAACCCGGAATGAAGAGATTCATTTGTAAAGATAGATGTGTGATGTTAAAGGTATTTATATGCATGATTTTGAGTTAAGGAAATATGTCTATGGAGTCCAGATCAGTGTAGGAGTAGTAGCATCAGAGAACAAGGAAAGTGATGAGTAACCAACAATAAAATTGAAGACATAAGAAGATTTGGAAATCTGATAAAAGCATATTGGGGTGTTACGGTGGTGCTAGGGCATACTGCAGGACTGCAAGGGGCCATAGCCTCCTTCTAGTGGTAGTTGGTAAATAGGGTTTCGTAGCATCTTTTCAACAATAGATGATAAAATAGGAAGTTGTAGCCTCCTTCTAGTGGTAGCTGGTAAATAGGGTGTCGCAAAATTATTCCTGTAGCAGCTGATAAAACCAGGGGGTCGTAGCCTCCTTCCCGTAGTTACTGGTAAATAAGGGTGTAGCAACATCCTTGTCTATAGTAGCAGGAAGAAACTATTTGTAAATATTTTTTTGCAGTAATAGAAAGTGTTGGTGGTTTTCCCACCGGGGATTCCACGATAAAAGTTGTGTTCCTTGTATCTTGTTGATCATGTGTGTTTTTGAACAAGTTAAAAGTGGTTTTAATTGTTAAAAGTTATCAATACTGATTCACCCTCCCCCCTCTTAGTATTGTCTAATATTCCAACAGAAAGGAACCACCACAAACTTGTATGTGCATAACAATTTCTAAAGACGATATTACAAATGTCTTGATCTTTAATCTTGTTTTGATGATAGCCGAATCTCAAATCAATATTATAAAACACCTTTGCTCCTCTAACTTTGTTGAAAAGATCATTAATTTTAGAAAAATGATACTTATTCTTTATGGTTAGCTTATTTAGATACCGATAGTCAATGCACAATCTCAGTGTTCCATCTTTCTTTCTAACAAACAAGAATATATATCCCCAAGGGAAAAAACTAGTTCTAATGCAATATTTTTCTAGTAGTTCCTCTAACTGCAATTTGAGTTCCACTAACTCTTATATAGTCATTCGATAGGGTTCCCTTGAAGAAGGCACTAATCTAGGTACTAGGTCAATGGTGAAGTCCATTTATCTCTTGGGAGGAAACTAGGTACTTCCTTATGAAACACGTCTTGGAATCCCATCAAAACATGAAAATCTTCTAGCTTAGATTCAACATCTTTTCCAAAATTCGTTACCTGCACTACATATAAATTGCATCCTTCTCGGGTGCTATGTTTTAGCTACAAGGAATATATATTCCTTACGAACTCTATGTGGGGTATGTTGTTTATGGTTTTGACATTCCCTTTTCCATCTTCACATGTGAAAGTCTTTGTGTAGCAATTTAAAATAAAGTTTATGCTTCTCCAACTAGTCCAGTCCTATGAGCATATCATATGATCCCAAAAGTATAATTTTCAAATATTTCATTGTTGGAATTACATCCAACTATACCATACAATCTTTAATAAAATTATATACCTTCTTCTTGGTTCTTGTAACTAGCTAACCCCACCAGGGCTACTTGAATTTATTTTTCTGCAACATACATCGGTCAAAGATTCTAGGGAAAATATAACTTTTGCAAGAGGCTAGATCAATGAGGGTTGAAATAGAATTGCAAGAAAATTTAATTTCAACTTCAATGATCAACGACTGATGCTCAACCCATCGATTGTCCAATGCTACACAGATCCTTGGAACTCTATCCATATAATTTATTGTGGCAACTTCTTGAAGATTGAAAACAATTTTATTAGTTTTACCTTTCTAAGGGCAGTCACTTGCTAGTGATTTCCACCACAACCCCAACATCAAAAAGGTCTTGCGTTAGTCCCTTCTAGTTTCTTTCCTATAGTTCCAACAAGTTGATTATTCTTTGAGGAGGAGCACTATGTTGAAATTTAATTCTTCCATACGCGTTGTTATTCTATGAAGACTTAGTTTAATTTATGAATGTATAGGGATTGTTCCCTTCCTTCCATTTCTCAACACTCTACTTCTTCTTGTCTCATAGGCTCTGCAGGTTCTCAACTCTATGTTGGATCCATTCAGAACAAATTCTTTCCTTGTGAAAGGTCTCTTATAGGTCCTTTGGATATTCAAACTCCAATCTATCTCTAAAATGTTGAGATAAACAACTCATAAACCTTTGAATCTTAATCTTTCTTCCTTAATGTTTGGGACATAATTAATAATTCCAAAAATATCTTAATAAGATCGTTCATACTTAGTTGTCCCATCTTGAGTTCATGGAACTCTTTTATTTTATTATTGTAGAATATCTATAACATATACTTGTTTCAGAAGTTTTATTTGAATTCCTTCTAGTTGATATCTTTTTCCTTAATATTTTTAGTTGCATTTAGATATTGCCACCAAATAAATGTCTTGGTGGTGAGATTAAACTATGCTCCCAATCAAACTTTCAAGTTCCCATCATAGTTGTAAATATGAAAGTACTTTTTCATTCCCAATAACCATGCTTCAACTTCTTCACTTGTATTTACCATACCATTAAAGGTAGGTGGTTTGATCTTCTTTAAATCTACCTATTGTTTGTTGGAAAATTTGTGCTTATGATTTTTCTTGGGAGGTGATCTCATCATGCTTTCACTGTCTGAGTTGTTCAACAAAGTCTCTTTACTGCTAGTTGATTTGCCTTCCACCTCAGGTAAAGGTTTTGACTTTGGTTTCTTTCTTCATTAACATTTTTCTTATGATAATTTCTTGCCTCCATTACCAAAAGTAGGTGTAGGTTGACCTGTGTTTATTATTTCAGTAAGGTTCTACAATAGGATGCCATTGATCTCACACTACTCCTACAAGGATTTTATGTTTCCAACCTTGAAACTCTGTAGTTATGCCTCCAAGTTTTTTATTGTTTTCTAGCATCATTGAAGGATATTTTGTTCTTTGGTCTAAGTTCAACTCAACCCATAAATTTTCTTCAAGTAGAGATCCATCTCCCACCCCAAGTTGACTGGGAAAATCACTCATCCTTCAAGGTTCTTCTAACTTTTTGATTTACCCGATTCTTTTCAAAATTGTTTCTTCTTGCTGTCTGAATTTCAAACAAAACATTAGTTACATATTAAAAATATGAGTGGTGTAGTTGAGTCCATAAATTACATTGTTGTAACCTTGGCTCTAATACCACTTTGTAATGTACCAAAAACACCTAGACTTTTTTCTTCTTCTCTATATTAAATACATAAGACAATGGAGTTCCTATCAAAAGGTTAATAGATGAACGCTTACCTTCGCTTGATGGAGTACTAACATTGTTTCGACCGATCATACACATCTCCCTGGAAAGGACTAACTATTTGAGTGCTTAGCTTCGCTCGACAGAGTATGTATACTACTACGACTAAGCATGTTACCGATATTATTAACTTCTCCTTCACCTACTCAGCATTAACAAAGCCTACTTGCATCATATAAATCTTATACTTAATCATTTGCTTGGAAATATGATGTAATATCCCAAACTGATATTTCCCTGTTTATGGGTATATTGTAGATGGCTAATAGATTTACTCCTTAATCAAATAGGAAAGCAAACCCCAAACTTTGTATGCATGTAGTTGCATGCAAATATGTACCCTATAAAAATACTGAGATGCTATAACATAGGATAAATAAATGCATGTACATACCAGTATATAGATCAAATACATAAGCTGCTACTGGGAGCTCGGATGATGTGCACTAGGGTTACAATACCTCTCTGATGATGATGGAAGCAACATGCGGAAGTTCTGAACCTTGTAGGTAGGAAAATGAATTGATTTGTCTCTGATCATGGTGACACGGTGTGACGGTGAAACCCTCTGGCTAGATGAATAATCAACCTCCTGGAATAACTGTTGAATGTAACCTGATGATGAACTAGTGCTGAACCTATATGATCCAACCTGATGATGAACTAGGGCACATAGATTTCACTGCCGAAATACGCCAGTTAGCTGAGCATGTGCTCAACCCCAACTTAGCTCGCCGAGCTCTCCAATTCGACTCCACAAATCAATTATCCCATAAGTCCCTTCTCCATTCACTTATCTTTCTTTTATAACTTTCAACTGCGAAAACCCTAACTTTTGACCTAATTAGGTCAGTTTAACTTCTAATTTGCAGTTGACTTGCATGCATGCGCATGGAGACTTAATCGGGTGCATGCATCATTAAATAATGCTCAAATGTCATGCATGCAGGTGGCCTTTGGCTCTAGTGGCCCTCTTCGACCCAATGGTGATATAATATTGATGCCCTAGATCTTCTATAGATGGCATCAATCTTTAGTTGATTCCCTAACTGTTAGTACCCGCTCAAACCCACATGAATCACATAGGTTAGCGGGTTGGTCCTCAATGCCTAGGAAAAAGAGGACATTATAGTCCTCCCGCTCGAATTTGCTTGTCCTCAAGCAATTGTAAATCTAGGTGCTATAATACTTGTTCTGTCTCCTAAGTGGCCTCCTCTATAGGAATATCTTTCCATTGAACCAAGTAGTCTCTGATGATTTTGTTCCTCAGTTTCCACTCTCGCACATCTAGGATGCACTTCAGAATCAGAATCAATTGCCCCTCATCATCAAGGGGGGGGGCAACTCTCAAATCCCCTATCTGGAGGTCGACCTGCTGGACGGTCTTCGAATACTACTGGATTTTGTGTGGCCTTATCTGGTGGTTTCCTGAAGGTAACAAAACACTCTGTTTCTCCCTCAATATCTCCCTGTCAAAGTACTGCCTCCATCCTGTGTGATGTCACTGGCATGGGAGGGTAGGTATTCATTCCTCTCAATACTACCTTCTGTCCCTCGGCTTCTATGAACTCCATCTCCATGGTTTGGTAGTTTGTGGAATACTTCTCTAGGGAATACAACCATTGAAATCCTAATACCACCTTCATGTCAGGTACATCCACCATGTAGAATGTCTCCCTCACTGTATAATTCCCAATTATTACTGTTAATTGAGGAATCCTCTGACTACACTCCATGGTGTGACTTGCTGCAGCTACTGAAAACCCATCAAAGCTCTCAGTCTGAATGTCTCTCCTTTTAACCCATGTAGCATCAATAAAGTTGTGGGATGCCCCACCATCTATCAGCACTCCCACTCTGTGGCCCTGTACAATACCTCTAATTCAGAGAGTGTGGAATCTAGGAACCCCTTTCATGGTAGCAATGGTACCTCCTGAGGGTAGAAACTCCCTAACTGTCTCTGGTGTCTCTCTCTGCTCCTAATCCGGATAATCATCATCCTCCCCATTGTCAGAACAGGCCTCTATGTAGTAAGCCTTTCCCTTCTCTGAACATCTGTGACTTGGTACCCATGGTTCCTGGCAAGTGAAACATAACTTTTTTCTTCTAAGTAGGTCTTGTCGGGTATCCTTGTCTATCCATTCTTTCTGGAAGGGTTTCCTCTCTTCATATTCAATAGGGGAATTGGTTTTGGGATGAATCCTAATCTTGGGTACTGTATCCTGTAAATCTCTAGTCTGTCTAATGGCATCTGCTAGGGTGGTGGGCCTATAAGACTTGAACCATCCCCGTAAGGGTTCAGTGAGAGCCTCAATGAACAACATAATCAACCTTGTCTTTGATATATCTGTCACCTTCTCTCTGATATATCTGTCACCATGACAATTATCCTCTGAAACTCTGAAATAAATGCATCTACATTACCTATTTGCTTGAGTTGTTCCAGCTCTCTAAAGTGTACCTCAGGATCCTTCCGATCAAACCGCTCAATGAGCCTCTGTGTAAAATCTAGGTACGATGTGAAGGTGTTGTGACCCAGTGTCACTAACCCATGATACCACCACTCATGTGCTTCTCCATCCAAATGCAAAGTAGCCAATTTAATGGCATATGTCTCAATCATGAGGTTGAACTGGAAGTATATATCCAACTTCTGTACCCAATTCCTAGCTGGTCCACCCCGAGTGCCCTCAAAGGTAGGGATAGTCAGTTTCCCTACGGTGCGCTATAACTCATAGTTTTGGGTAAATGGCCTATTGTAAGCTTTGGGTTTGTTATTACTTTTAAAGTGGTAGAAGTTGGTGAAGGTCATGGCTGAATGGAAGTCCTCTCCTAAAGCTCTATATTGTCTCAGATAGGCACTCATGGGTTCTTCTGGCTCTTCTTGTGCTAGAGGCACTACAGCTAGACTATCTAAGAATTGAGGCATGGTAGGTTGGAAAGGCTTGTATATATGGGTATGGCTTTGCATGTTGGTATGTAAGTACTCCCTACTGCTGCCGGTGGATACCCTATCACTGTTGGGAAATAAGGGAGTATGTGGGGTGGGCTCATTCTTCTCAGTCATTTGCCTGAAGGTGCTCATCATTTCTTTTTTCCCAGTGGTGAGTTCTTTTATGGCTGATATGAGACTATTGAGAGCTATTTTATCATCATCGGCCATTGTCTCTTTTCCTTTTTCAAACTGATACTCTCTGTTCCCCAAATCTATGTCCTCTAACTCCTCTTATCTGTCTCTATACCTCTGTCTCCTGTGAGTAATGTTGTATGGGTCTCCTGGATTCATTTATAATTTTTGCATGCCCACAGCTGGAAAGACTGATGACATATCATATTTCAGACAAAAAATGTAAATCAAGTGTAACCACATTACCTCCACTTTATATGAATAACAACAGCAATACAAAGAGAATTTAGGCCTAGAATATATGGTCCTTTGTGTGAAGTATTGGCAGCCTCATAAGAACCAAACTTGAGAGGGGATTTTTCTATAACCAGCATACCACTATGTTGCACCCACTGATATTTTTGGACATTTACTGTAAGAACACCTTCCTGTAGTTTCCAATGATTTAATACACAAGAGAAATGGGTCAAATGAAATTGACAACTATTAAATATAAAGAGAATGAACACGGCCCTCTTATGCAGAAATCCCACTGATTATTTCCTGTAGCTTGTAGCGTCTTGGGAATAGTGGTCAGCTCTTCAAAAGGGATCACGCTTTTCTCTTCTAGGTGCTCTTAGCATAGTTTTCTTCCTCCATGCCCAGTGAACTAGTCCTCTTATGCAGACTTTTGGATGAATTCTTCTTTGGAAGCTACAACACATACATATCATCTCTTCTCATAGAATTTATTCACAGTTTTGTTTCCTGTCAAAAGATGACGGCTCAACCAGGACTCAGTTTTCTTAACCCACGACCTTTACAAATAAGGGATCAGTCTTCCCCGCAGTTGACTCTAAATTGCAGACACACTAGGCCCTCCACAATGGACTCGCGGCTCCTTTTTTTTCAAATTGTGGTCCCTTCTATGATGGCCCTCATCCTCCTTGTCCAACTTCTGCGATCTCACTAGTCCACAAACACCAGTCTACAAAAACTAATTTCCACGGAATACAATCTCAACCTCCCCACAATAAATTCGGTCTCTTTATTTGGCAGTCTGTCTCTCCAACTAAAGCGATTGTCTTCCAACCTTTTGGCCTCTCCTTAATCCCACAGTCCAACAGGATTAAACTTGCCCTAGTATAATCTATCTCCACCAATCGTAAATCCCTAGAAATTTGATTTATTTCCATGAAACTCAACTCGCGGCTCCTCCTTTAGCAGTTCTTTAGGATCTTTTGAATCAACAACATGTGCAATAGGATGAAGTCTATGATATTCACGAATCTGGTTTCCACAATGAGAGTTTGGGCCTCACACATAGTTTCGGCTTCACTCACATGAATTTGACCTTCCAGCATTTAAATTTGGTCCTTAAGCTAGTAATTTAGCTTCCCTAAAGAATCGAACTTCATAAGGATTTCAGCCTTGGGTGAATTCGGCTCTAGTTGCAATTGATCAAGTCTCTTCTTAACACCGAGGACTCATAAAAAAATTGGCCTTAGTAGCTCTGCTGTGACTAATGATAAATCACCAAATAAGCGCAACTAGAAACCTCGCTTGGATTCCCCCTCAAGCTGGCAAGATCTTCAGCTTTGATACCACTGTAATATCCCAAACTGATATTTTCCTATTTATGGGTATACTGTAGACGGCTAATAGATTTAATACTTAATCAAATAGGAAAGCAAACCCCAAACTTTGCATGCATGCAAATATGTACCCTATAAAAATACTAAGATGCTATAAAATAGGAGAAATCAATGCATGTACATACCAGTATATAGATCAAATAAATAAGCTGCTGCTTGGAGCGCGGATGATGTGCACTAGGGTTACAATACCCCTTTGATGATGATGGAAGCAGCATGTAGAAGTTCTGAACCCTGTAGGTAGGAAAGCGAATTGCTTTGTCTCTGATCACAGTGACACGGTGTGACGGTGAAACCCTCTGGCCGGATGAATATCAACCTCCCAGAATAATTGCTAAATGTAACCTGATGATGAACCGGTGCTGAACCGGTATGATTCAACCTGATGATGAACTAGGGCAGATAGATTTCGTTGCCGAAATACACCAGTTAGCTGAGCATGCGCTCAACCCCAACTTAGCTCACCGAGCTCTCCAATTCGACTCCACAAATCAATTATCACATAAGTCCCTTCTCCATTCACTTTATCTTTCTTTTATAACTTTCAACTGCGAAAACCCTAACTTTTGACCTAATTAGGTCATTTTAACTTCTAATTTGTAGTTTAATTGCATGCATGCGCATGGAGACTTAATCGGGTGCATGCATCATTAAATAATGCTTAAATGTCATGCATGCAGGTGGCCTTTGGATTTGGTGGCCCTCTTCGACGCAATGGTGATATAATATTGATGCCCTAGATCTTCTGTAGATGGCATCAGTCTTCAGCTGATTCCCTGACTGTCAGTACCTGCTCGAACCCACAGGAATC
>LPNX010252805.1:514573-579231 GCA_001517045.1 Pseudotsuga menziesii
AGCCTAGAGCTAACGTAGCCAACGTTGATAGATATAACCATGGGCTAGTCACCAAATTCTCAACCTCCTCCTGTGGGAACCCTACGATGCCCCGACGCCTTCATTCCTTCTTTCATCTTCTCCCATTCAAATGAAGACCAGAATTCCCGATCCATCAAAGAGCACAACTGGGGCATATTTTATACCACAGGGACGCCTGTTTACAACATCGATATTTCCACTGGCGATCAATGCTCTATCCGAAAATGTACAAATAACAATACCTCCTCCGCTCCTGGTCCCTCCTACTCTCCAGATCCTACTTTAGTAGCCACGCCTCCGTCGATGTTGCATCACTGGTGTGTGGTGAAAACATGGTCGAAAATCAACATGAGCACGTTGCAGGAAGCACTGAACTACATCGTGTGGAATGGGTGCAGATTTCTCCGCTATCCAACCCGAGAATGCATTACAACATCTCCCCTATATTGTGTTGTTTTTTTCCTATATTGTGTTGTTTTTTTCACTGACATTTTTTTTATGGCAAATAATTAAATTTTTTATTTATTATTTCTTATTTTGTTAGGTAGGAACATTACAACATCTCACCCATATTAGATTGTTTTTGTGGCCAACATTTATTTTGGAAGATAATTAAAAGTTTTGTTTTTTATAGCTGTAACGTTACGTAACATTACAACGTTACGTAAGGTTACAACGTTACGTGTTACGTTACAAGATCTCCCCCATACTGGGCTGTAGAGCGCCTCTCGGTGCAATCAAAGTTTATTGTCGGATGGACGACAAGTTCTGTCAACACATAAGAAAACAAATTGGAATTAATTATGCAAAAATATATAAATGAAATTACGATAATGAAAATACTTTACGACTTTTAAATGAAAAGAAATTTTTTATGGTGTAAATTTTGGTGTTCGTGACATAATTCACATTAAAAAATTTGACTTTGAAATTATTGGAAAAAACTAATACTCTTCACAATACAATTAAGTTATATATAATTAAAATATACAAATTTTATAAAATTAAAAAAAAAATATTTTAATTTCAAATAATTAAATTTATAAAATTTACTTAAAAAATCAAATGTAATTATTAAATTTATAAAATATTTTAAAAGATCATATTGAAATAGAAATATAATTTTTTATAGCTTTAAATGTTAAGAGCATGAGTGGGCCTAATGGTTAAGAGCATGTGTTTCATCTTAAGAGGTCACCAGTGCAAATCCAGAGGGGTAGTGTATGTACACCTCTGTAGACTTTAAGGCTTGGTGTTTTTTACCGAACCAAGCACTTAAAATATGCCTCAGTTAAAATCCTAATCTGAAACATTCCCACATTTCACCCAGCCTAGCCTAGATCCAAATCTGAAAATTCTATTGCAGAAATAGTTTATGATAATTGGTGTGGCATGGACAAACAACCAATAGAATCAGCTGATCGACATCTCTGCATGGGAAGACAGTGCTTTGAAAAAACGTTTATGCTTTGGGGATATGTACATGTCTATTTGGAATCATTCTTTGCAGTATTTTATGCAGGAGAACAGTGCCACGAAATAGCTCAAAATCAGTTATTTTTAAGACAAGGTTAACATAGATCCTTTTCTTTTATTTTCTAAATAATTTCAAAAAAGAAATCCATCCTATACTAAAATATCCATTGGGTCACGATCCTGAGAAATGTAGGTACCAAACTTAGCATGTTTGCAGTCACAATCGAGGTAAGTAATTGCAATATTCAAATCGAATTGTTCTTCACTTAACTTAAAAATTTGCAGGTACTCGCACAGTACAAAGCATCGAAATTTTGATATACGTTAAGAAGAAAGTAAAGAGACTTAAAAATTCCATATTTTAGTAAATATTGCGATAAAGATGTCGTGAAAAAAAACCTAACGAGTTTGATGCATAAGTTTTAAATTGCATATGTGTGCCAACTCTGGCATCAAGCTCCTTGTGTTGGAGGAGCTTCTTCTTGTATTCGTTAACTGCATGTAAACGGACAGCCGCATTGTCTGCATCCTCCATGGTTGTCCCTTTGTTCTACGCTGCCTCTGTTGTGGGTTTTCACCCGCTGTTTCAATCTCTGTGCTCAAAGTTTTGGGCCATACGAGGTTTGAGACACGGGGTAAGGCTAGGGGATTTGAGCGTCTGATCTGTTTAGTTTGTGGAAATTGCAGAAGTCTTTGGTAGGTTGTGACTCTCCGGAAATGTGAAGAATGGAAAGGATAACTCGTTACAGAGGGGAATGATCCCGAGTGTGAAGCACAGATTAAAGTGAAAAGCTTTTTTTGTTTGTGGGCGGTACCATAAGTGGCAACAAATAGAGTTTCCCTCCCTTCAAAAGTTCAAGTTCTTGTTGATTTCTCATATAAATGTGAACTAAGATTTCAATTTGCCCGTCACTTGTTTGGTAGCGAATAAGCTGAACTCATAATAATCTGTAGCTAATTTAAATTTAAACATAAGATTAATTTAACTATTATGTGAACTAATAATTTGTAGCCAATTTAAATTTAAATATAAAATTAATTTAAATTTAAATTTAATTTTTTAGGGAGATCTAACGTTATATTGTAAAATATATATATATTTTTAAAATCATGTGCAAGGCATCCCAAACAACTCATAGTTTTAGTGTACATGGTTTAGGAGGGTATTGCAAATGGTTTTAAAACCATGTGCAAGGCCTCCTAAATCACCCATGTTTTTATTGTACATGGTTTAAGAGGGCCTTGCAAATGTTTTTAAGACCATGTGCAAGGCCTCCTAAACAACACATGGTTTTAAAACCATGTATGGGAGAGAGGTTGTAATGTTCGTTTCTAACAAAATAAAAAATAATAAAAAATATTTATGTCGGCCATAAATACTATTAAATATTAATAATAAAAATATTATATGTAGACCTTAAATAAAAAGATGTGTCTTTTGGTTTCAATCAAATCAATGGCTATATATAGAACACACTAAAGCTGATAGCTCCTTGAACACAATACTTAATAAGGAACGCAATACTTAAGAAGATGTTTGCACCTGGAGCTAGATATTTGATCCCTCTCGACGCTTGATAAAGCCTAGGATTTGGATTTATGCTGGTAAAATAACAATTATAAAGTGTTTTATTAAGATTATATATATCTATTCTCTTAAAAAATAAATCTATAATTGTTATTTTATAAGTTTTTTTTAATTTTAAATATGCTTTAAAAAAATTGTAAATCTTTCCAAATTTTTTTTTTTTTAGTTTTTTTTGTCAGTAAGATGTGCTCTTTTCTATTACTTAAATAAATAAAACATATGACATATTCGTTTCTAACTCCACAAGCATGGAGTTAGACAGTGGTCATGAAACCACAAAAGAAAAATATATAGAAGAGACCAAATTGAGTGTCTAAGCATTGTGAAAGCTGCCCAACCTTTAAACAATGACAGCCTCACACACCTATATTGTTTAGAGGAAAGAAAGATACGTAAATAAACCATGAACATAGCACAATTATGAACCAAGCAAGAGAGAGCAGAGCAAGAGACACATAGAAGATTCTAGGCATTCTTGATGGATTCAGCTTCGTCTTCATTGGTGTTGTTGGTGCTAGCTTCGTTAATTCCCTTGTTGGTGTGCTGAAAGGGTGGTTCTGAGAGTTGCATGAGATCTCTCATGTGCACCAGGTTTTTCTAAGCATCTTCCTTGAAGGTGCTAACAATAATCTTCACAAGATCGCCAAAACTCTTCCTTTCTTTCATGGCTCTAGAGAGAATGAACTTTAGACACCAGTAGTTCAATATGGAAACCTTTGGGTCAAGCCTAAGCCAAAATTCTCCAAATATTTCCTTCTCCATGGCTGTAATGGAGTTGCATATGTGCTATGAGGTTTGCCTACGGAAGAGATCCTCTACACGCCCTGCCTCCTACATTCCCTTTGTTGTCATCTTGTCACACACCCGCATTTGGGATAAAAATTTTATTTACTTATAAATGAAGTTCATTTATAATTAAAACAAGAGCCAAGAGGTGGGAATGTCCCCGACATTGATACTAGCTCTTGTTATAAGACATTGCCATTAGCTTTTGATATAAAATACTAGCTATAGAATAAAATATGTAAACAAAAAAAATTACTATAAACAATACATATAGTTCAATACTTTATTCACAAACTAAATAAAAATTTGTAAAAAATTATATTTAATTGGTAAATTAATGTTATACTAAGATTATAGTGAAAATAATTTTACTAACCATTCAATACTTTATTGACAGACTAAAATAAGAAATTGTAAAAAGTTATACTTAATTGGTCAATTAATGTTATACTAAGATTATAGTGAAAGTGATTTATACCAAGATTATAAGAGTTTATCTGTAGAAGGGGTTAGGCAGAAATTCATTTTATCTGCAGCGTAGATCTGCATTGTTTACATGCGTTGAATGTTAATTACATACCTGCATTTCACCAAAACATGCAATATCCATTGATTAGATGTGAAGGAATCTATTTCAAAAGGTTAATGTAGGGTGAATAATGATTTATTTTAATGAATTAATATTGTGTTGAGAAAATTATGTTGCGTCCATTAAGATCCAATCCATGGGAAATGGACTGGAAACTTGTTTTGCCCTATGTTTGAAAGGAAAAGTAGATTTTTTTAAAAAGGAAATGAGAACTGAACTATTTTATTCTTAGGAGATTGTAAACATATCTTTGTTTACTATTGGAAGTTGCTGATTTAGTTTAAAAGGAGAAATCGAAGTATTTTATTATGGAAGGTTGTAGACAATTGTTTTTACTGTTAAATGTTGTCGAATTGATTTTAAAAAAATAGAGAAATATAACTATTTTACTGTTGAGAAATTGTCGAGTTGATTTTTAAAAAGGAAGAGAACCAAATCTATAGGTCGCAAACCTAGGAGAAGGATTAGTTGTTGTGTTATCTAAGCGTGTTCGAAATTTGTTTTAAAATAAAAGGATGAGTCATTGTGTTATCTATACCCTCATAACTACTTTCAAAGCATTGACACTATTGTAGATCAAAGCCTAGTTCATTGAATACAGTTGAAAAAATATATAGACCTTAGCATTAGTTTTTAAGATAGTAATAAGCCAAGATTATATGTCATTCAGATACCATGTTCATATCTTATGTATACATATTATGGAAGCATGTATCTTAACTATTTGGATGGTCAACTAATTGGAGGTTCCTAGAAAATCAAGCCCAATAATTAAAGGTCAATTGAGCTTTGTTGGTTAATCGACAGTAGGCCTTGATCTATAACCTAGTAATTTAGGTGACCCTATAAATAATTTGATGGTGAAGAATTTAATTAGATATGTTGCATAGAATATTTAGATTGTATTTAAGTCATATTGGAGTTGGGAAAGTTCCTCCTAAATAATACCGAAACCCTAGACTCGATCATGGTAGGCTTGACGTATGTGTTATCTTAGGTAGATATGACCAGTTCCCTAATCATTATCCACTGCTGTTATTGCATTAATAAACCAATGTTTCCATACTTGACAGTTCTCATGGTTACCACATTCAATCGGGTGCAGGAAACATCTGCTCCACCATGGTATGTGGCGCTTACCAATCTCGCCAAACCAAACAATTCACTAAATCTACCCACTAATCGTGTGTGTATCAGTTGACTTATACTAGGCATTAACGAGTAGAATTCCATCACCTCTAGTCAGATCCCACAACTTTAACCTTAGATTTATCCTGCTAATTCCTTGGAGTCCACAAAAAAAGTGTTATCTATTAACACCATTATAAACTAGGTATAAGTGTTACATACAATGTTATAGTTCTACAATAATGGTATGATGTTTTTTGGCATTATTGTAACCCATAGATGTCTTGTTTCCTGAAAATCAAACTCACCCAGCATGTGCTTCTTAAATTCATCTAGCTTACATCTGTTAAATTCACCTTAAATTCCCTCTGCATGCTCTGCTATACTCTATCGTCTACAACCACTTATTGTGTTACATCATGAGAGTTCTACCTTATGATTAACTATGCCATTTATCATGACTAGGTGAAAGTTCTAAGTAATTTTGAAGAAATGCATACCCATGATAGCATCGAGGCATCCAAACCAAAGTAGGTGACGTATAAAGACTACTTCTTGAAAGGCTATTTATTCATTATTTTAGGCAAAGAGAGACTAACTAACCAACACAAGTGAGTATGAAAAATATGTCTTTATCTCTCAATGGACTTGCCGACTTGGTTTTAGGTTTTGAGAGTAGGTTATTTTTTTTCCCTTTACCAGGCGGCTGGGGTTCCTTACCCAGCCACCCCCTGTTTCCCCTCTGTGTGTGTTATGGGTGCTTCCCTCTGTGGGTTGTGTCCAGTATTTTATCCACCGGTTTGTTGATTCCCTTGCGCAATGACCCATTCACTTGTGTCTAGTATTTTAATTCATTTGAATTATTAAAATAAATGAATATCATATTTGGAAAATCCCTTTGTTTAAGGAATTGGAATTGGAATTTGAATTATTAGTTAACCTTTATAGGACTCTTTGAAATTTGAATTATTAATTAACCTTTACGGAACTCTTTGAAAATTGAGCAAGTAAATTTTGCATGTTGATGAATGACTTTTAGTAACATGAATTCCAAGAACCTACACATATGTTGAAACATGCATTCCAATAGATATATTCCTTATTTTAAAATAGAATCTGTTGGTAGAAAGAAATAAGAAATATAATAGTTGTATTTTTATTGTTTCCAAATCAACTGACTATTCTTTCATCAATGGTAAATAAGTTGTAAACAATTTTCCTGTCTTTTATCTGAAGATTTAACCTTGATAAATACACACTGAAATTAAAAATATCTGTTGATTACAATATTTGGAATATTTTGAAAGGAAGGTAACATACAATCATACAAAACAACGTAGAAATAAAGTTCGAACTAATATTTTCTAAATTTTTTGGTGGTACATGAAGCTATTGTTAGCCGAAAATACGCACCTCCTGCGGACAAGAGCTAGTTCCCTAGATCTGAATGGTTCAAATCTAGAACAAAACACAAACACCAAATGTTAAACTTCCCCTAGATCTGGTTTATCACTTGAACGAAATGTCGTGATACTTCTCTCAAAGGTTGTCCTCGCTATCCTCGCAGAAGAACCTGTAAAAGATGGAAAACAACAAGAGAAACATGATAGCATACAATATAATCAACTAGATCTATGCTTGTGACCAAGGAATCAAGTAATACATACATATGAAACAGTAAATATGGGAAAGAAAAGACATTTTTTATTGGAAATGATTGGAGATAATATAACCTTTATGCCTTAGTGTTGACAGTTCCTTCCAATGGCTCCTTGTATCTAACTTCACCTCGCCTCCAAAGACTCGAGAATGATTTTGACAGAGTTTGGGTATGCAACACAATTCTTCCTCCTTTCACCCATGGGGGATGAGCCAGTATTCAAAGGCATGGGAGGATAGGTATGGTTGAGGATCTCATGGGTGAGGTGGAAGGGAGATCCAAAAATGAAGGATTATGAGCTCCTACTAGTCCTAAACCATAGGGACACTACAACAAATCCTGGAATTAGCATCCCATTTAGCATCCCTTTTTAGTGTAATTTGTTTTACATTGAGTGGTCAAACTAGACGCTAAATGGGACGCATCATGGACAAAACTTAAAGTGTCTCAAAAAACGCATTTTTTTCTTCCTAGATAGCATCCTTTATGACGTCCAAAATAGCGTCTATTTTTTTGGCTTCCAAAATAACGCCAACTTTGCTTCCTAAACAACGTCAAGGTTTGCTTCCTAAATAAATTCCTATTTGGATTCCTAGCGAGTGTATGTTTTTGCTTCTCAAATTACATCCCTGCTAGTGCCATATTTTCATCCTTAATAGCACCATGTTAGCATCCAAATTAGCATCCAATATTGCATCCATTTTTTCTACCGCTTTAGCATCCCAATTTGCACCATATTTTACTTCCAAATATGTGCCAATTTTCGTGTCCATATTTGCACCAATTTTTGCATCATGTTTTTCTACCAAAATGACACCGAATATTTCTTCTATTGTTGCACCATATTTTGCTTCCTATGTAGCATCATGTTTTGCATCCAAAGTAGCATCTTATTTTGCTAGCATATCAATGCCATGTTTGGCTTCATCATTAGTGCCATGTGTTGCATCCTTTTGAATGCCTAATTTCACGTCTTATTTTGATACCATATCAACACCATGTTTGGCTTCATCATTAGCGCCACATGTTGCATCCTTTTTAATGCCTAGTTTCGAATCTCTCATTTTTTGGTGACTATTTTAGTCGTTTTTAGTAATTTTATATACGAATTTTGGTCATTTCGTTTGGTCACTTATCTCTTTTTTTGTTTACTAATTTAGTTGTTTTTAACTGATATTATAATATCATTAGGGCATGGAGGAATTGAATCACCAACCTCCTTCTTGTAAGGTAGGCTCTCTTCCATTGAGCTAGCACCCTTTAAGAATTTGGGAAACTAACTTACGAACTCCTTTATAATGGTAAAATTGATCAATATACAACTTTGAGTATCTAATGGTCAACAAAGGATGATATATTGTATAAGTTCACAATACATGATCTAGCAGGTTATGAAATCCATAAAACTTTTCTAGGAATTTGAAATAAAGCTCAAGAAATTGTCTTAATGTGATTGCAAAAATCATTATTCCCTAGAAACCGTAAGTGTACCACTATATGAGACCTATCAACAACAATTATCTTAGTGTGGATTCCAAGGATATAGTAGATAAACATGATCATCCTAGAGCCATGTATAAGTGGAGAAATAAGGAGAATCAAAATAGGATGATCAACCCAATAGTTGGTGCTTCACATGGATCTATCCACCATGGGATGAGCAAAGTTCCTTCTTCCATAAAGCTAATGAGTATCCACAAGGACAAATGGTTAGGATATATTGTGATGTCAATTCATAATGTTTATTCGCTTCCCCCGGTGATGTTGCAGCACTTGCACTGGGAGATCTACATGATCCCCAACAACATTGGATATAAGCATATTCATGGGGCCATAGAGTATAGGATGAGGATGTGTTTTTATCTTTTTCTTTGGAAAACCAGGCATGATTTGAAACACTGGGAGAAGGAATAGAATCATATATACTTAACAAACTACAATCATGACAAGGCATAGGACTATACTCGATAGTCATTGTGCAGATGTTGGAAATGGGTATAACTACCTAAGGACTATGAACAACATCCATTTAAATATAAATGCAAAACCTTCCATGTCATAGGAATACTCGATGGCAATGATCTTACTGTTTATACCATAAAGAAACAAAGAAGCCAGAAATGGAACCTTGAGGGGGATACACATAACATTAGAATGCAAAATCAACACCCTAAAGAAGTTCCATCTAGATTTTGCACTGTACACAAGAAAGCATTCATAATATAGAAAAAATTAATTGTGATCATCAAATATGTCATATTTCACTTACCTATATCACAATGTGATTACTTTATTGGTTAAGTTTCCATTTTGGTCACTACAAAAAGATGTTGTCACGAAAAAATCCATAATATTTAGAATCCCATTATTATTAATTGACAGATAATATCATATTTAAATTATAAAATTCCATGTTCAAAGACTTGCTTCAATAATCATATCTCATAATGAAATAAAGAGAAGAAAAAAGATTGATAAAATCAAGAAATTACTTTTGATGTCCCAATGCAAAACATGGTTGAGATGACATTGCATACATTTCTTTACCAACACAACCTACATCATACAACAGAATGTAGTGTTTAGATATTAAGAACTAGAGAAGTGTTGCATTATTGAAGCCTCTGCACAATAATGCCCTTCAACTTTTGTAATTATTCTTAGTGACTGAATAAGTTGCTATGTATTTTATATTGAGGGGAGTTAAAGAAATGGTATTTCGTGTTAACATGAGGTGCTAGAATAAATGACTCTCAATAATATATTAGGATCCCTAATATATTATGTATTCATGTGTAATAAATATCATGAGTGTTAGTGACCAATCAAGTTAATGAATAACAATTAGTATTGGTAGTTAGGAATGGTCATGTAGAGTAAGTAATTAAACCACAACGAAAAGATACTAGAAAATTGTATCAATTAACTCAATTAATATGTATTTCTACATCTCTTCTCTTTCATGAGTGTTCGATGTTAAAGTCCAACTTTCACTGCACTAAATAACCTCAAGGAGACAACACTGACAGCTAAAGATACCATCCTTTTGAATATTAGTTTGTATTCTACAATGTTAGTGGACCTTCTAACTCTTGCAAAAACATAGATTGTGTTTGCATACTTCCATCCATACACTCACTTCCAAAGTTGTTTGTTTTGTATAAATGGGATTGATCACAAAATTAAGACATAAAATAAATATATAAATAGATTATCATCCTAACTAATCCTTATGCACATTAACTTAGACTAAGCCTTATGCACATTAAATCGACTCCCAACTCCGAGATGGAGTTCAACTATCACATAAGCTACACATTACCTAAGTGACTGTTCTTGGTGCATGGTTTCATTGCAATCAAGGTCAACTTCTCATGCTAAGAGATGGAGTCCATCTAAATTTAATTTAATAGTTGTAGAATCATTGGAGTTAGAATTATTGGAGTTAAGCTAATAGTTGTATCTAATACTTAATCTATTATTTATATCCAATATAACCGCGATTAGAGTTGAAGTTAAACTAATAATTGTAGAATCATTGGAGTTAAGCACCAAGCTAATAGTTGTATCTAATAATTAATTTAAAAGTTAATATATTGGCAATTGCAATTCAAGTAAAATTCATGATTGGAGTTGAAGTTAAGCTAATAGTTGTATCATCACTGTATTTAAGCTAATAATTGAATAGCTATATCTAATAATCGAACAATTGAAGCTGAAGTTTGATTTTTCCAACTATCACAATTTGTACTTATCAAATGTTAACTAAGCTATTTTTTATTTTTTTGAAATTGTTAATTATGAGTTAGACTAACCTCCTTTAAAAAGAATCGAAAACCTAATTATGTCTATATGGAAAACCTAAACATGTAATACTAAATATATATTAGCTAGATGCCCAACTATGAAATGCCATAGTTTATTAGGAGTTTGGATATTTTATTAGGAGTTGACTCTTTCATGACTGCACATTAGCTAGACTCCTAGATGCCAAATGCGGATGAACTAAGCCTTAAGTGATTAGAGTTGAAGTTAAGCTAATAGTTGTAGAATCATTGGAGTTAACCTAATAGTTGTATCTAATAGTTATCCAATATAATTGTGATTAGAGTTGAATTTAAGATAGTAGTTCTAGAATAATTGGAGTTAAGCTAATAGTTGTACCTAATAATCGATGCATTAAGCTCGTAGTTGTATCTAATAATCGAATAGTTGAAGATTAATTTTAATTTTTACAACTATGACTAGTTGTACTTATCACATGTTTATTATCACAGTATCAATGACATACATAAACATATAAATCAACCCCAAATAGTTCAAGGACTAAAGACCCATAATGTACAAAGTACCAAACAATGGTATTCCTTTTTAAAGAGACATTTAATGAAAACAATGTTCCAAAAAAAAACGTTCCTTATAAAAAAATACTATAGAAGCCTCACTTCATTGAAAATATGCATTCCTAGAATTAAAAAGGAGAAACAATCCAAGATTTTAGAGCTTGCTTGGAATAACATGATATTGGAATATTGATTTAGTCAAGTTAAAATCAATATAGGTTGTTATAGCTACTCAACAAAGAGAAGGTTTAATTTCAACAAAGCTTAAAATCAATATAGGTTTTTCAACATGGAGGCTTGCTACATATGTGCTTGTTGCATACATTGAATGCCGATTTGGTAAAAAAGCATTATCAATATGTCAAATATATACCTGTCAAATATATACCTCTTGACGTATTTCACACATATTAATCTTAGTGATATGGTTGTTGCTAATTTTATACACTTTCATGTTTTTATGGTATAGTTATTTAAATTAAAGTTAAATTTATGCTTATCTAAAATATTTGTAATTGCAATCATATCTTTGATAGTTACTATTGGAATTGCAATTTTATATCTGATATTTACTCTTATCATTTTTTTTGCCGAAAAAACCCTATGGAAACCAATAATCAAACAAAGCTACATACTTTCAAAGTCACCCTAGATTCCTAGATTCTTAAAATGATTGGCTGTCATTTTTATTCAGATATTTATTTGGTGGGAGTGAAGTTTTATTTTTTTGTCCTGCTAACCCTTTGGGAACTAGAAATCACAAACAAAGCTACATACCTACAGACTTTTCAATAATCACAAACAAAGCTCCAAACTCTTCATGTCACCCATGACACGCTTGAATTACTTCCTCCTATCCTACTTTTGTCCCTGTTTTCAACAGAGATGAAGGGTTAGTGAAATCATCATTGCAATGAAGAAAACACTTTAGTATATATCATTGTTGATAATGAAGAGAACACCTTAATATGTAACAACTATCTTGTTTATGTAGTTCTGTTTTGTAATTGATTTATACCATATGCATAATCTATAAATGTATTAAAAATACATATTTTTTTTATATTGTGTTGTATAGTATTTTACTATTCTCTATATAATAAAGATTAAAATACAATATAAATAAAACTAGAATACAATGTGACTATAGACTATATACTTATAGGTATTGACTATGTTTCACATAGTTAAACAGTTAAACAGTTATGTATAGATTCATTTTTTATATTAAATGTTATGCATTACAAAGAGATGACTTCTCACAACAAATAGATCCACTTCCATATTAGTAGGATCCTCACACTTGGTGGATTTAATAGAGTCAATACAATTATCTTTCAAAGGGCTTCTTCAATAGCAATAAAATACTACAACTTAACCTCTAAACTGAGGTCAAGCCATTCCAGCCATTCCATATATGCAAACTATTGTTGCAATAAAATACTGCAAGTTAACCTCTAAATTGATGTCAAGCCATTCCATATCTGCAAACTATTGTTGGCAATGTATGATTGTATAGTGAATTGTAAAATGCTGGTGGACTTCCTTTTGACTATTATTGTTCATGTTTAGCTATGCAACTGCATCTTTTGACATACTTTTTATCACTCATGGTGAGTATACAACGCTTAGAGCCATCCGGCATTCAGTAGTATCTGTAGGCTCGGGACAGTCAACCATGACAATGGAATAGACACACATAATAGCAATTATGGAATCGACAAAAAGAAACCCTATTGAAATTCGCTAGCTCTCTTTCTATGAGATTATATTGACTGTGAAAAGAAAAATAAGTGTGGATTCGACAAAAGAAACCCTATGAAATTTACTAGGTATCTTTATATGAGATTTATATTGACTTGTGACAAATATGTGGCCAATGGCCAGATCAAAGAGGCTATAAAAAAATAAGTGACTTACTTAGCTACAACCATCGTCTTCAAGCCCATAATAGGCATTGGTGTTGGCTACCACATACATACGCATGGGGTTTGTGCATAATTATAGAGTGCATTGTTATTTTGGCATAACAAACTTTCCTCTTTCATCTGGAAATAGATTGGAATTGTTTTTTAGTTGATTGTCCTTGGAATTCCAAGCAAGTATTCCAGGGAAAGTGTTGTTTGTTAGGGGGGTGTATTCTCCCAGGAAGCATATAAGGCAGGTACAGAAGAAGGCTTAGTTCGGGTGAGGTGAAAACCCTTTAGTTAAGGAGAATCAGTGTGCCGAGTGTTACGGTTACCGTGACATCGTCCGTTGGCATTGACTAGCTGCATAGTGACTAGAGCTTCATTCAAGTACTGAGTAACCTTCCAACGTCAATGCTATAAAATAGAAATGTTAAGTCAGAAGCAAATCTTTTTCTGCATTCCAATGAGGCCCAGGCCCCCTTGATTTTTAAATAGGCAATATGAGCGACTGATAATTTCTCACTAAATATGTTCTAAGCTAATGCATGGGATGACACTGTCGTTACAGATAAGATCCTGAACGAAATTTGGTCGGGTTAGAGGCAGAGCTGACTGAGAGCGTGAACTTGAATAGAGGATTGAACCCCTTTCTTATATTCATAAGAGAACCAAATATGAAAACATAGCCACTATTTTAAACCTTTGATGATTGTCAATAGAGATGGTTGAATCCATCTCATGAAGTTTAAAATTGTGGAGAATTTTATTGTTATTATTTTTTATACATTGGATGAAAACGAGCCATGGGCCTACTGTTTATATAGTAGTACAGTGGTTGAATTTGTGATCTTGAAGAAGGGACAGGGAACGTTCGACTCCTAGATCGGCTAGCTTATACTCTTGTCCATCCTGAACTGTTGGAGCTATTACAATTATGAAATAACTCTATTCCGTGCCCGACCAACCAACATAAAACAAATGGATGTATAGCTAGTACGGTGTCGAATAGCAAAAGCTCCATACTCTTGTCCATCCTGAACTGTTGGAGCTAATACAATTATGAAATAACTCTATTCCTTACCTGACCAGCCAACATAGAATAAATGGATGTATAGCTACTACAGTGCCGAATAGCAGAAGCTCCATGAAGTAGTAATAGCATAAACACCATATCGTGGGTGCCATCCATTCAAAAAAAAGAATACGTTTGAGTACGCAAGGGAGGTGGGAGGAGCAGAGATAACATAGCTATAGTCATCAGCAGTCTCACCCACAGGGCTTGCTCCACTTATAATTTCAGAGTGTGCATTCCTTCCATTTTGATAGCCGGCATAGAGGAGAAAGTCCAGGTAAAAATTAAAAATAGAGGTTGAAATGAGCAGCCACTTGCTCCACTTCCCCGATTTGATTTTTGAAAACTTCTAGCTTTGTATGAGATTATATGGACAGCTCTATTTTTCTAGAGAATTGACTCCCTTGGAATATTTTTCATTTCATTGGAGTCACAGTAAATGATTGCATAGAACAATGTATGCTGATAAACAATTAAGAATAAAAAATATACAGATTTTAATGAGACTATATGGCCAGGAATAATCGCATGGAGAATTGAATAAGTCCAAATAATTTAAGTACAATGGAGCCACTGTAAATGAATAAATAGAACTATGTACGCTGATTAACAATTCAAAATACAAACTATGCAGAAGCACAAAATGCACAAAATGCAGTCACACTGATTAATAATGAGACTATATGGCCAAGAATCAAATTGGGTAAGTTAAATCAAATAGAATAAGTCTCGGTGAAAAAGTAATGGAATAAGCAGGCCCAGTGCAAATGGTCAAGTAGATAGCTTAGGAATTACAAAGATTTTAGGTTTTTAAATAAATAAAAATACATGTTGAGTGAGTGAGGATGATCTAGCTACAATCTTCATAGCTTATGGGGCTGCGACTTATTTTGGAGTTTATCAAAGATAATAGAGACAGTGGCCTTGGTGACTCTAGCTTGACCCTGGTGACTCTAGCCTGACTTTGCTTGTACATTCGCTCCTACAAATTTGATGCCCTCGATTGTTGTAAATGGGTGATTCCCAACAACAAGCCTGGCCTTGCGTGTACACTTGTTCCTAGATATTTGATGCCCTCGCTTGGTGTAAATGGGTGATTCCCAACACCAAGCCTGACCTTGCTTGTACACTTGTTCCTAGAAATTTGATGCCCTCGTTCCTAGAAATTTGATGCCCTCACCTACTGTAAATGGGTGATTCCCACCACCAAGCAATGGAATGCAAGACGTTCGATTTCTCAAAGCTGCTAAAAAAACTCTAAGCGGATCAAAAATTCGACCTGGCTTGGTAGCAGGAAGAAAGAAAAATGGTTCCTTCAGAGTTGCTATCTTTACTCATCCATTTTGATCGGTGGGAAGTATTCAAGAGATGCAGATTTTGAATTTTGAACCTGGCAAGCAAGCTGTAAGAGTGTGATTGGTTTGAGAGTTTAGATTTTTTTTTAAGATAATAAATATAAAATAAAAAAAAATGATAAGAAATAATATGCATTTATTTTTAAATTAAAATTAAAATTATTATATTTAAATATAAATTTTATTTAAATACTTAAGTTTAAATATATATATTTATATTTATATTTTTAAAAAGTTTTAATTTGAAAAGATAATTTATAATACATTTAAGATAGACAATGTTATGAGATTTATATATTAAAAAATAAACTGTTATAAATTTTTTAAATGAGATAAAATGTAAAAACAAATTGATACAAGCACAAGGTACAAAAAGATATAAGCATAGACATTAAGTTATCCCAAAAAGAAAACTTCTAAAATTGAGAGTCAATCAAGAAAAATATTAGCTAAAATTTATTTGCTATGAGTATAGGGAGGAGCTAGCCTACCAATTATCTGTATTAGTAATGTAAATGTCAACATGTAGTCCATATGGACATAGTATATATGTGATTAATATGCGCTTGATGGCATATAGATAATATATGGATGGATGTTAAGACTATGTCATTATATAAAATTGATATTGGTTTTTGTTGACTATCGAACTAAATTTAACTTGTAGGAAAGATCCACAGGAGGAGGTTGATGCGACTTGCTTTGATGAAAAGTAATGAAGTATGCATATCTTGTTTATGCTTAGAGGGAGCTAAGTGTTGAGGTGTAGAAGGATTAAGGGGATCCATAGAATGTAGGAACAGTTATCCTATATATTCATCCACGTAGGTGTCAACATAGAGTCAACAAAATAGGATATGCCAGACATTTGTTATTGATGGCACGTTCCTTACTAGATTGGAATAAATGATAAGTTCAGAGATCAAGAGGGAGCCAACTGTGCTCCTCAAACCCCAGCAGAATGAGATTACAAAGTAAATATGTGATCTCCCTTGAGAAAGTTATTCAGAGAGCTTCCTAGTGATATAGAAGTGAGCCAAGTCCATGAGTAATTCGTTTAAGACGAGAAAAGGGAGGAGGCCAAGGAGTATTCACTTGATCTCTTTAATCAAGAAGCCTATTGTCAGGCTTCAAGGTTGCTCTAGTTTGATATCTTAGATAATCCATGTCATTGAATCAGAATCCTTCACTTATGAGGAGGCAAACAAACAACAAGTTTCGAAATATGTTATGAACTCTAGTTAATAATGACATGATGACATCTATGAATGAAAGACAATTGTCTAACATGATTATTAGTGGATATTTAATGATAGTGTCCATTATTAATGGGCATGTAATGAAAAAAATTAAAAATTTGTTTGGTAAGTTAATATAAGATTGTTTTATCCCATAATCCAACGTATTTTCTTCACTTACAAGAAAAAAATGCAAATACCCTAGTGCACTTTATACATGTTTTAATTGAAACTGATGATGATAGAAATCAAAATAATGGAACGATTAGGGTTAATATTCACAATTGCTATGAAATAATATCACTGGGCCTATGTGATAGTCATCTTCCCCGTCGTGATTTAAAAATAATCTACAAATATCCCCTCATATTGAAACAAAAATTTGACATATGTGTCCCATTCCATTTGTGAGCCAACCACTATACATATAGCTTTCAATGTTAACCTATGATTTTGTTGATGAAGGAAAAGATGCCCATGAATAATGATCTCACCCAAACTATCATATAACATTAATTGGTCATCTCATCACCCACAAGGGTTAGATCAATTGCTAATTAGTAATTGAGATGAGAAGATGGTCACGAGTTCAAATCCCTTGTCGGTACTTGCTTTAAAAAAATTATCCATCTCGTCATTATATCATTCCTACCTTCTCCCCAAATGGACAAATCTTGCTCGTCAATGTATGAAACACTACACGGGAATTTTGAATGTCTATATTTCACATTATTCCATCCCTAATGAAATTTAAAAAATAAAGCATTTCAACTTCTTCATGTTACAAGAGTGTACTTATTGCACCTTCAAGCGCAATTGTTGAGATATTTTGTTTTTCATTTACTTTAATTATATAGAGTTTTATGGGCACCCAAATAGATGGAAGGTCTTTTTTCATTAGGGAGTTCATTAATTATTTTGACTCAATTTGCATTATTTTTTATGAAAATGATTTAAAATAACATTTATTATTACAATTTTTTATTACCCCTTATGGTACTTGGTACATCACGAGTTAGGATGGATCTATGTTGGTTTTATCACATCTCGACCATGTGGGCTATAGAAAGCACCTATAGAACACAATGACTTTACAAACTGTGGTGGATGTTGTATGCATGTATGAGTTGTTCCATAGTGTGATGTATCTAGTTTGGTGGGGCATGTTTTTAGAGTTGCTTCTTCTCTAAAAGAAACAACTCTAAAATAATTAACTACTAGAAGAGAATTGAGAGAGAATTAACTACTAGATAAAGAGATACAACCAATTCGGAAACATATCATTGACAGTATGACCTACTGTTAATTATAGGGTCATTCTGTCTAATTTTTCTTGGCATTGATCATTCAATCCAGCAGTCTCGAACCTACAACCTATGCATCAAGAAACCCTTTGAGGATTTTCCAAAGGGAATAGTTGCATAATATATCTAGCATATAAAAATGTTATTTCTATCAATCTCAGACTTAAAATAATACTTTGATACATCCAAAGCTTGCAATTTAGGGGATATAAGAAATTTTTATCAGCTCTATGAACCATAGTTTTCAAAATGATGACCATATCTGACATGTAGACTAGATATTTTCTATGCAGATGCATGTTATACGATGGTCAAGGGCATCGTAATGGTCCATTGTATTCGCATAAGTATTTATCAAATGACATTTTATTATTAATATTATTATTTTGGGATTACACCTTAAATGGCATATTAATTAGTTCTAACACTTTCATAAAAAAAATAACCATTCCTTCAATGTTCCACTGCCACACAGACCTAACAAATGGAATATTCATCATGTCAACGATATAAGATCCTATAATGGGGATTCTTCTTGGTGTCCAAGTTAGGGTTGATACAAAAATACAAGTTATTGACCCATGATATTTGTCTTTGGATATCATGGTCCATACATGGGACCTTGGACCACCACACAAGTTCTATAAAGGGAATCTTTGGAATATGACTGAGATATGGTGTTTATTTCAAGCTTTAGCAAACCATAGATGGTATTTAGAATCATAAAATGTTTTAGGGTTGAAATTCAAGGTATTGAGCCATAACATTTTTCTATGGATATCATGGGTTGTGCATGGGGCCACAGCAACCACATAGGAAATTAGTAGTGAATATCATCCCTCGAGTGCATTATGGTGGTGATTTTGAGGTTTTCCACATTAGAGGTTAGTTTTAGTGCCTAAGACATGGTTTGGTTCCAAGAAGGGTTGTTTTTCCATAACATTTGTCCTTGAGGCTCATGGGAGATATGTGGGGCCTCAAGCCACCATAGTTTTGAATGTGAGAGGGATATGGTGCTCATTTAAAGCTTTGGGATGCTAAGTGTTGTTCTCATTTCCCATTCAATAGTCTAATGCAAAAATACAAATCCTTACACCAATATTTTCCTCTATGGCTCATGGGCAATGTGTAGGGCCTTAGTTATCACATAAGCTCTTCATAGGAAAAATTAACCTACAAGAGGAATATGGTGGCCATATCAAGATTTGTAACACTAAGGATGGTTGATATGAACCAAGATTTAAATTAAGGATGGTACAAGTGTTAGGGTTAACCTTGACTCGGGATTGAGTCAAAGGTGGTTTAGGTCTAGCACATGGTTTGGGCACATGGTTTGTTGTAGCCCATGGTATTGTCCCATGGTATTGCATGTGATTAAACCTTTATAAGGCTTGAGGAGGCTCCATTGTATATAAGCCTGGAGGTGAGCGGTGACTAGCTCGCTTGGCCCGGATGGCCGGTTTTGGCCATGTAATGAAGATCTTCATTGGTGCTGGGTTTCCCCACATGGGATTTCCAGGGTATATTGTGTGTCTATCTTGAATGTTGCTTGATGTGTTTATTTTCTGGCTCATTATTATGTAAATGATGCTCGTTTTAACCTAACAACTGGTATCAGAGCCATGGTTTGGCTTGGTTATGCTCGTTGGTGTTTCTATGTTGAATCAAATTGTGGGGTGCATGTTCGGTGGTACCCGACACCCTAACAGTAATTTTTTGGTCCATGTGAAACTTAGCCGTAGGCAAGTTTGGGTTTCTCTAGATGTTAAAAGCACAACGTATCCCTCTTATGCGTAAAGAAGGGATGTTGCATCAAGTGTGGAATGAACCACTAGGTAGGTACGAGGGTGGCAGTTGTACTCGTAGCCTAGCTTGATGTGGATTGGAGAGGTTGAGTCTTCGATTGCGGGAGAAATGTGAGATGGTTTAATCTCAGTTTTGGGACCAAGATTGATGAGCCATGTATGTGAAGACAATTCCTAGAGAACTGGCAGTTACAGCGGCCAATGACCCATGTATTCCGGTAGATGGTTTTTTCTTTATATGGACATCAATGACAGAGTTTGGATGTAGGTACAAAGGGAGCATGTAAAAATACAAGCAAGGAAGCGAGCATGGAAAGCAAGAGGATGAAGCAACGGATGGTGATGGTGTAGTCACCATGAAGGCACATAAAAAAAATGTAATGGAGCGGTTTGCATGTAAATGGGCATATGGCTGTAAGACCTGGTAAGGCATGCATACCCCTGGTAACTCACTGGTAAAGTCGGGAGAGAGACCTAGGTGATAGGGGGGTGTATGTAATATTCCTCAGTAAATATTTGAGGGGAGTTGGTGATTACTCCAAGTCAAGTTTAAAGGGGGGATTTTTAGGGTTAACCTTGAATCGGGATTGAGTCAAAGGTGGTTTAGGTCTAGCACATGGTTTGGGCACATGGTTTGTTGTAGCCCATGGTATTGTCCCATGGTATTGCATGTGATTAATCCTTTATAAGGCTTGAGGAGGCTACATTGTATATAGGCCTGGAGGTGAGCGGTGGCTAGCTCACTTGGCCAGGATGGCCGGTTTTGGCCATGTAATGAAGATCTTCATTGGTGCTGGTTTTCCCCGCATGGGGTTTCCAGGGTATATTGTGTGTCTATATGTGGTTGCTTGTGATAATGTTTATTTCTCTCTCATTATTATGTTAATGTTGCTGGTTATATAACCTAACAATAAGTATTTACCAACTCCATATAGGTCTCATGGTCCATGCACAGTCTTCTAGGCCACCACATAGAGCTTTTGTAAGGAATATTTAGCATACATGTGATATATGGTCATCATTTTGAGGATTATCAAACTAAGGATGGTTCTAAAGGCCCATTCCTTGGTATAGGTACACATATAAAATATCACATTACATATTTTCATAAGGAGCTCATGGTCCATTTATGGGGGCCCAAACTAACATACATGCCCTCCATAAGGAATTTTGACTTTTAAGTGTAATATTGTTAGTATTTTAAGGTTTAAACTACTAAAGATGGTTCTCAATACATGTCCCATGGTTTGATGTGAAAAGAAATGGTATTAGATCATAACATTTATTTGGGGCTCATAATCCATCCATCAGGCCATAGGCCACTACTGGGGATAAATCTTTGTTGGCATGGTGTCTTTGCATGTTAAATTGCGACATTTAGTGTGTGTAAGAAAGTTAGGAGAATTATAGAGTATGGTTCTTGGTGCAAAGGTTGTGGATCCTAATGATTTTTTTTGTTGATGATTAGATCCAATAATACGCTTCATTATTGCTTCGATTGGAGGTGTGTGGGGCTATCCACTCAATGATCATAGGGAGATATGGACTAATTTTACATTGTTTGTGGACATGAATTCCTTCTACGTAAATAAAATATAGCATCACACAAAAATTCTATCACATGAATCATGATCAATCACATTGACATTGATATATCTGGTGTTATGTCGAATGTTTTTCGAAAACAATTCCTAGCTCTAAACCTAGTGCAATTCCTAGCGCAATTCCTTTCGAAATTTCTGGAATTATTCTGGGCACTATACCTGGATCTATGTTCGATGTTTTCTACGTGCAATTCCTGGCTCTATACTTGGCTCTATGTTGAATGTTTTTCCTACCAAAATTCATGGTGGAATTCCTGTCACTAACTCTGGATTAATATATGGTGCTATGTTATTTAGGACATTTTTTTGGAGGCTATTCTTGGCGTTATATGGGATGCTTTTGTGTACACTAATTGGGATGTTAATTGGGATGTTACTTGGGATGATAATTGTGATGCTAATTGGGATGCTAATTGGGACGTTAATTGGGATGCTAATTATCGTCCAAAATGGAGCCAACTTTAAAAAAGGGACAATAATTGGGATGCTAATTGGGACACTAATTGGGATTCTAATTGGGATGCTAATTGGGACACTAATTGGGACGTTAATTGGGATGCTAATTAGCATCCAAAGTAGCACCAAATTTTAAAAAGGGATGCTAATTGGGATGTTAATTGGAACACTAATTGGGATTCTAATGGGGATGCTAATTGGGACGTCAATTGGGATGCTAATTAGCGTCCAAAATAGTACCAATTTTTAAAAAGGGATGCTAATTGGGACACTAATTGAGACGCTAATAAGGACGCTAATTGGGACTCTAATTGGGATGCTAATTATCGTCCAAAATAGTGTCAAATTTTAAAAAGGGACGCAAATAATGCCATTAAAAGCACCATCCTGTGGAAAAGCGTCCACTTTGTCCAAAAAATGATGAAAAATACACTAAAAGTGATAGTGGATGCTAAAAAGGAAGCTAAAAGAGACACTAATCACAGGGTTTTGTTGTAGTGGGATGAGGCTGTAGCTAGGAATTTTGCACCTTCTGTGGACAGGATATGTTCCTCTAGTTTGAATGGTTTGGATCTAGAACAAATGGTTCACAAAAAAGGTTGGAAGACTTTCCCTAGAAGCTATAAACACCTATAATACAATCTTTGATGGAGTGATGTGATTCTTCTCTTATGACAAAAGGTCTCCAAAGAAATACCTGCTTAAACACATCAAACACACAAAAGATCAAAGATACCAGAACATCATCTATAGATCTATGCTAGTGACTAAGGAATCTGACAATGACATGCAAGATTACAACATAACAAGTATATGGGAAAGGAACCAACTTTGCATTAATAAAATGAAGAAAGAGTTTACAACCTATCCCTTAGTGTTGATATGCTCTTTCACAAAGCCAATACCTTGTCTCTGATAGCTCCAACTTTCTCCCTCAAGCTATCTTAACTGAATTAGGCCAGAATATCAAAGAAACAACATAACATTACTCTCCTCTCAACCATAGAAATTGGGCCTGCTTTTATAGGCTTGGAATGGACAAGGATGGTTAAGAAATTGGTGGGTGAGGTGGGTAGGAGATCCTACAAGGATGGATCTTGAGCCCAACTGAACCTAGTGATCAGGGATAAGGGTTCCACGAAGCCTTCTTCCAAGAAGCTTCGTGAGAACCTCTCTTTTTCACTTTTTACCAAGGGCATCACTCCTTGTTCACCATGATAGAGCGGTTCTAGGCAGAACCGTGCATTGCTTGAAGGATAAAGGTGGTGCCACCGCTTAATGCCAACATAATATAGGTGGTGCTGAAGAAGGTACTACTTTTTTACTAAAGGGTAGCAGTGCTAGATTTTTATATACAAATTTGATGTCTGGACCAATGTTCTCACTTCTTAGTTTGGGATTGGGGGAAACACTGAAGTTTGGGATCTCATCACATGCTGATGCCGAGATTTAGGTATAACAGAATTCCCCCCAAAGCATGAGGCTAGAGGGGTACAATAGGCGAGATATTTGAAAGAGAAAGTTATCACTTCGAGGCAAGAATCAACTTGATCAGAGATCATCAACCAAGCATCTAAAATACATCAATGCTTTTGAATCATGATAAAATGTGTCTTCATCATGGCTGTAGACCAATACAAGGCAGATCCATGAGAGAGATAAACAAACATGGCTACTAGAATACAACGTAGATCCATGTGATAGAGGACTCAAACTTGGACATAGCTACTAGATATACAATGTAGATCTATGTCATACAAACGTAAATTTGAGCATAGCCACAACCATACAAATGTGGATCCATGCTGGTACTTCATACAATATACTCCATCGCAACCTAGGGAAAAAACTATGAGTGCTTTTCAACAGATACCCAGGGTCTTCGTCTTTTCTTCCACAAAGTACAATTCTATCCATGTGATTACAATGATCTGAAGTTGAACATGGAAGAAACCACTTAATTACCAGCCAATGATGTGAACCGTTAACAAGTGCAAGGGAGATCACCATTGATGTCAATGATTTCCAAGGTACCCTAGTACAAATTACTGAGTGTGAATATATGATTTGATGTCGAACACTTAGTCAAGTCTATCGATCAAAGGTCAATGATGTGAACCTATGTCAAAAGCAAGAGAATCTGTCATTGAGGCATACAGATCTGAAGGTACTAAACTTGTTTCTAATACTAATTCCTGGATGATGAGACGATGCCGACAGGAATAGTCTCGTTGAAGGAGGGCCATGATGAATCCCACATCAACGACACGAAACTCGGAACAAAGTTCTGGAATGTTGTAGATAATGTAACCATAGGACTGACTCAAAAGGTACTGACACAAAGGTTGTTTTAACTACAGAGGTAAACTTCTAGCTTCCCTTTGAACATCAAGATGCACGAAAAAAGACTTGGTAGAATTGAATCAACTAGGAAAAACACAATATGATAATGGACAATGCTTTCTTTTAAAGACTCAAAGGGGTGGCATGACTCATGAAAGTGGATCGACTCAGAGACAAGCTTATTTTACCCAATTGAATGAATGAAATGCAAACAAGTGCCATGTTCAAAGGTGATGACAAACTGCCATATTATTTGCAAAAATGAATTGATTCCCTTCCCTTAATTTCCCCATCATGATTGATGAATGCCTCTTTTCATTTTTACAAGTTCAAAGAGAGTAACAAACACTCATTGTAGCTCATCTGAAGACAAGTCCATTCTCATACATTTTACGAACCTGAGAAATGAAGGGTTCATTCCCAAAAAAGGGTCTCCCAGTGTTTAGTTTAACGAGTCCATTGAAAGTTAACTCGATATTGTTCATGTTTAGAGAGTCCGAATGAAGAAGGAAGAAGGCTGCAAAGGGTCCTTTTTTGTAAATAGTCTATCCAAACCAAAAGAGAGATAACCTACCGTCGGAGAGATGACTCTTCAAATATTTTTATGAGTATGAAAAAGACAAGTACTCATCAATCTTTTCATATTTAGGGAGTTCGAAAAGAGTTTAAAGGAGACTCCATTAGGTCTCTTTTCACGATAAAGGGTTTTACAAGTATGAAAAGAATCAGAAAAAGACTCGAAACTTTGATACTAGATTTCGGGAGTGTGATCAAAGTATTGAAACGAACACTCGCAAAATTTTTCTGTTTTAAAAAGTACAAAAAATTTAAAAAATGAACTTCCCAATAGACTTTACTGCTTGACTTTATCCCCGCAAGACTTTAAAATGGCCATTAGCTTCCCAAAATATTTGATAAAATGACTTTTAAAAATTATATTAAAGGGTATTTTTATTAAAAATGATTTTAAAATATAAAAACACTAGAAAAAATTATAAAAGCCTGAGTAAATAGTAAAAACAATTCATTTCACTATTTACCAATCTTGGAGAGCATTTTGGGTAGTTTTGATCCAAAAATTCAACCGGAGATTACGGGAGTATCTACCGTCCATTTTCTGCACCGTCAGTTCTAGGTAACATCTAAATCCATCTTGTTTTCTTTTATCCTTTCCAATTTTTTATTTTCATGTTTTTTAGATCTCATGGGCGAAACCTAAAATGAGAAATGCGGGCACCGCTCCTAGCCCTTACAAGAAAGGTGGTGCTCGACAGAAATCATGTTTCTTTCACTTGACATAGGAGGTGGCACCACTTTATCTTAACTGGATAGAGGCAGTGCTAGCTGTGGTCTCCAAAAAACTAATGGATTAGCCAAAATAAAAGTTTTTAAGCAATTGTATTGATGAGAAATACTTCTAAATGGATTTTAAAATGTTTTTGGCAGGTATATTAGATCAAAAAATGGTTATCTGGAAAGAAAGGAAACATGATGAATATGATGTAGTCACCATAGGAGATGCGGATTGTTTGGGTTCCCTACGGAGTTGTGGCCTTATGAAGTTCTTCCAAACCCCCAACATGATTTCACATCCTCGTTTGCTGGAATATATCCTGCAAATGTGGAATCCAAAGCAGTAATACTTTGAGGTAGGACCTGATGTTTTGACCATAGAGGTAGAAGACATATACTTCTTAACAGGGTTGTCTAGATGAAGGGTCTCTATCTCTCTTACCGGTTCCCGAGGAGGGGACGTGACTACTCAAGAGCTGATCAACTATCATTGTTAGCCTGGCACAAGAATGTCAAGTAAGAAGATTCCTATTAGGGTTATGGTGGATATGCCACTTCACACAGTCTTGTTCGTCATGCAGAGGCTAGCTGGAAGCCAAGGGCCTCATTAGGAATCCATGGCACATATGTTGTATGCCCTGGAAGCTATGGATCCTACAGTTTTCAACTGGGCAGAGGAACTTGTTAGGAACCCATGTCAATCCTTCTCTTTACTATGTTAGTATATTGTTGTTGGACGCATATGCTTTGTAAGTCATCCCATAGTAATTGTTGATCCATANCTATGAACACGAGACGACAGTCCGAGTCTTCATCAACCAATGGGTTCTCTTCTTCCAGCAATTTTCGCGGTCCGAAGCTAGATTTTCCTCGCTTCAATGGTACTGATATGTCCACCAAGCCTTCATAATACTTTTTATGTCCACCAAGTTCCACTTGCCTCCTTTCATTTGGAACAGAAAGCTCTTCAATGGTATCGTTGGTACATCAAGGCTCATGAAGAGCCAAAATGGCCTGATTTTTGCCAGCTCCTTTTGCAACGATTTGGTCCTAGTGCTTTTGATGACTTCACAGGAGCTCTCACTAAGCTTCGCCAAATTGACACTGTGAAAGAGTATCAAACTAAATTTGAGAAACTAGCTAATCACACTGAAGGATTACCTGATGACTTCTACTGGAGTTGTTTTATCAATGGTCTAAAGGATGCAATTCGCTCTGAGGTCAAAATGTTCAATCCCAACACAATGATGGAAGCCCTGGGATTGGCTAAGTTGGCGGAAGACAAGATGGCAGCCCAATAGCGCTCCAAATCCTCTTTTGTTCCCTTCCGAAATATGGGTTCTCAACGACCTCCCATTCCACCAGCTCCTCGCTCACCTCCAATCAAGCATTTGTCTTAAACAGAGATGCAAGCACGTAGAGAAAAAGGGCTTTGTTATAATTATGATGAGAAATTCAGTCGGGGACATCGATGTGTTCAACAAAAAGCTCTATCTCTTGGATGTGGATTCTCCACCTGCCTCTGAAATTGGTGAAGAAGTTTTTGATACAATGGATGCTCTAGTTGACACTCAGGAGCCACCTACTGACCCTCCATCTCAGGATGACCAGCCCGAGATATCCCTCCATGCTTTAGCTGGAGTCACTGCCCCCCAAACAATGCGAGTACGTGGTTTCTTCCAGAAGCTTCCTCTTACAATACTCATTGATTCTGGCAGCAGTCATAATTTCATTGACCCTCAGATCGCCAAACAAGCTGATTGTTTTATCCATCCTTGCTCCAACTTTGAAGTCATGGTTGCCAATGGGGGCACCTTACCTTGCNTTTGTTTGCTGCAGGGTCCTCACATCTGGTATCAGAGCGCTTTCTTAGGCCGTTGGGTGAAATTTCTGCCCAAATTTTTTTTCGCTTCTGTTGTAGGTTCGGATCTGGGAATAATCCCTATCCGCTTAACTATGGGAAGTACTTGGGAATAAGCCCTAAAACTCATTGTGAGGAGTACCACAGGAACCTCGAAGTAGCTAGTCCATTGAGAGGACCTGCCAGTGAAAAGGGCAACGAACCCTACCTGATTGACTAGTTCCCACCCGTGAGGTAAACCAAGAGCTGTCATTTATGGCCAAGCGGTTATCAGTTTTACCTGAGCCATGGAGTGAGGGGTACTGCCCCAATATGCAAGCCGTCAGATAGCATTGGTGGCCGAGTGAATCCCTTGAACCGATAGGAAGCCGCACATNTCGCTCTAACATGTTTTCCTTGACCTTAGGCGGATGTGATGTGGTTTTGGGCGCTCAATGGCTGCGCACACTTGGCCCCATATTATGGGATTTTGCTGAACNNNNGTCCAAAACTATTGCCGGTCAGTTCCGTGCCATTACAGATCCATCTGTTGCCGATCACTTCCGCGCCGTTGCAGATTCCACTGTTTTCGATCACTTTCATGCCATTGCAGATCCCTTCCTGAAAAAAAAGTATAAAATTCTGTTTTTCGGCCATATCTCCTGAAATTTCGATGACACCTCTACAATTCCATTTTGCATATTTCATTCCTGAAGACCCTATCCCAAATTCCACTTCCCAAAACCCGAAATCCCACATTTGTCTATTTTTAGGGTTTGCGATAACTCCNTCACGACCAAAGTACCATCATATTCAGCTCCTTCCTGGCAGCATTCCTCCCAACATCATGCCCTATCGCTACCCATTTCACCAAAAAATAGAGATTGAACTCCTCGTTAGGGACTTACTGAAGCAAGGTATTATTCGCCCAAGCACAAGTTCCTTTTCTTCACCAGTTCTTCTTATCTAAAAAAAAGATGGGTCATGGTGCCTCTACATTGACATTCAAGAACTTAATCACATCATAATCAAGGATAATTTTCCAATTCCTGTTGGTTATGAGCTTCATGGTGCTCATTTTTTCTCCAACTTGGACCTTCATTTTGGGTATCACCAAATTCAGTTTCATGAGGATGATATCCCTAAAACAGCTTTCCGCACACATGATGGCCACTATGAGTTTTTGGTCATGCCCTTTGGTCTCACTAATGCTCTTTCCACATTCCAGGCCTTGATGAATAAAATATTCCGACCCTATTTGCGGAAATTCATTCTGGTATTTTTTTATGATATCCTCATCTACAGTAAAACATGGGCTGAACATCTCCAGCATCTGGCTCTTGTAATGCAAATTTTCTTTGATCATCATCTCCATGCCAAAAAGTCTAAATGTGTTTTTGGCCAAAAGGAAGTTGAGTATCTCAGGCACATTATCTCAGCACAAGAGGTTCGTGTGGATCCTGCCAAAATCGCTGCCATGAACAATTGGCCGCCTCCTAAGACACTCAAGAGCCTTCACGATTTTTTGGGGTTGACTGGCTACTACCACAAGTTTGTCAAGGATTATGGGAAGCTTGCAGCTCCATTAACTGCTCTGTTGAAAAAGGATGCTTTTACATGGACACATGTTACTGAGTGTGCATTTGAAAAGCTGAAACAAGCTATGTGTACTACACCTGTTCTAGCTATGCCCGATTTTTCCAAGCCCTTCACTATTGAGAGTGATGCTTGCGGAAATGGACTTGGTGATGTTCTCCTTCAAGATGAACACCCCATTGCGTTCACCAGCAAATCCCTTTCCGGTAAGAATTTAGCTGCCTCTACATATGAGAAGGAAATGATGGCTATTTTGCATGCAGTACAAAAGTGGCGACCCTACCTCTTAGGGAATCATTTCTGCATCAAGACTGATCACCAGAGCCTAAAATATTTCCTAGAACAGCGTGTATCCTCCCCAGCACAACAAAAATGGGTTAGCAAACTCATGGGTTATGACTATGAGATCACTTATAAGAAGGGTAAGGACAATATTGTGGCGGATGCCCTTTCTCGCACATTTGATGACCAAGGTTCTCTTTCCGCTATTTCTATGCCTGTTCCAAATTGGTTGCAATCGGTTCAACAGGGTTATGTCAATGACTCTTCATTATCTCACATCATCCAACGCTTGGACAACAACCCTTCTGCTGTCCCACATTACTCTTGGGATGGTGCTTCACTGAGATACAAGGGTCGTCTGGTGCTTCCCCAAAACACAGCTCTTCAACAAGCTATCTTCTATGAACTCCATGCTTCTCCATCAGCGGGGCACTCTGGTTTTCTCAAAACGTATGAACGGCACGGTGCGACTTCTTTTGGTAGGGAATGAAAAGGACAATTCAACAGATGGTGGCTGAATGTGATACCTGCCAGCGCAATAAGGGTGAAACAACACCCCTTCCGGGATTGCTCGAGCCCTTGCCCATACCTACCCGGATATGGACAGATATTTCTATGGATTTCATTGATGGGCTCCCTAAATCTGGAGGGAAGACTATGATTTTGGTTGTGGTTGATCGCCTCTCCAAATATATTCATTTTTGTGCTCTCAGCCATCCCTATACAGCCTCTTCCGTTGCTCAAATTTTCCTGGACCAGATCTTTCGTCTTCATGGAATGCCTTCTTCCATTGTCTCGGATCGTGATGCAACTTTCACCAGTCATTTTTGGACAGAACTCTTTCACCACACTGGCACCAAACTGAAGATGAGTTCAGGTTATCGCCTCCAAACAGATGGTCAGACTGAAATTATCAATAAATGCTTGGAAACTTATCTTTGTTGCTTCTCCTCTGAGCAACAACATCAGTGGGCAAAGTGGCTCCCTCTCGCTGAATGGTGGTACAATACCTCTTACCACACTGCCTCTAAAATGACTCCATATGAAGCAGTTTATGGTAGGCACCGCCAGTTCTTCTTCCTTACACCCCCAGCAGTTCTCCAGTTCAGGCAGTTGACGCGGTCCTTCGAAACCGCGATGAGGTTCTTCGCATTTTGCACTTAAACCTTCACATGGAAAGAAATCGCATGAAGCAACAAGCTGATCAGCACCGTTCTGAGTGCACTTTTGAAGCCGGTGATATGGTTTTTCTTCATCTCCAGCCTTACAAGCAATCCTCACTAAAACTCAAAGGGCGTAATAAGATCGCTCCAAAGTTCTATGGGCCATATCAGATTCTTCAGAAGATTGGGTCTGTTGCTTATAAATTGGAACTTCCGCCTTCTTCCCGCATTCATCTAGTATTTCATGTCTCTTGTCTGAAGAAAGTTCTTGGCACCAACATCAAAGGCCAAACTATTTTACCAGAACTGGATAATGAAGGATCCATCTTTTTGGAGCTGGAGGTTGTCCTCAATAAGTGCACTCGTCAGCTTCGCTCTTGCTCTATCACAGAGGTCTTAATTCAATGGCACAGAATGCAGTACGAGGATGCTACATGGGAACCACTCCTTCAGATTCAGCGACAATTTCCACATCTAAAGCTTTGAGGACAAAACTTTTTCTAAGGGGGAGGGGATGTTAGGAACCCATGTCAATCCTTCTCTTTACTATGTTAGTATATTGTTGTTGGACGCATATGCTTTGTAAGTCATCCCATAGTAATTGTTGATCCATAGTTTGTGTTATTGTTGTGGGGTGCATATGCATTGTAAGCCGCTTGTAGTATTTGTTGATCCATAGTTTATATTGGCCCATGGTTTTGACCCATAGTATTGGCGCCTATTTTTAGTATATAAGTGTGTGTTGAGGCCAAGGAAGCCACCGTGAAGTTATTTTGTATTGAGCTTGCTCAAAGGAGGTTGCCCCCTCGAAGTGGCCTGCGATTAATATAAAAGTGATTTTGAGTTCTGCTGCTATATCGTGTATTTTGATTACTTGTTTGCTGCAGGGTCCCTGGAAGCTATGGCTCCTACAGTTTTCAACTGGGCAGGGGAACTTATTCCCGTCTTCAAGGATCAAGTGAAAAAATGTCGACAGGGAGAACTAAAGCAGTTTGGTTTCGGGTCCATTGTATCTTGTTTATTCTTTGAGAGGGTTCCTCTCATGAGACCCTAGGTGATCTTTCATTGAGCTTAGGGCTAGAGACCCACACATGCTAAGGTGGGTTGAGGTCATAGCTCGTACAGGTGGTGGCATATCCAAGGTGAGATTCAAGGTCGCTTTCTTCCGTTGGCTACGAGATCAGATCCTCATGATCGAGGATTATGCTTATGTAGGGGCAGATTTCAGAGGTGACCCTGACCTACCACTACCACCTGGTGCTCAGTGGGGGGATATTGGTAAGAAACAAAAACCTTAAAATGGAAATCATGTTTTTATGCTTTTTATATTTTATTTTTTTTATGTGTAGTAACAAGACCTAATGTTTACATGCAAATGTTGGTGGTGCACGACTTGGAGGATCTTCTCTGATGGATAGAGGAGCTGGAGCTCAATTTGTTCACAGGGGTAATGATCACCTCACTGAGCTAGAAGAGAACTTAGAGCAGCTGACTCTTCATATTCATGACGCGACTATAGATGACCTTCCCATGAGGTTTCAAAGACACACTGCAGGAGTGCCAGACTGCTTCAGCCGACTACTTCTCAGGGTAGCACGGGCCATCATGTGCTATCATGAGCACCATTAGATGGTGGTTCGCGTGTTATACTACTGAAAGCTGACTAGATTCAAGGTTTTTTGTATGATTTTTTATTTCCTGATAGCCACAGTGCTTCAGACGAGGTATCATGACCACATTTTTGTAAAAAAAACTTTCTATATATATATATATATATATATATATGCAGATTCATTACCGATGTTTATATGTCTCAAATGGAAATCATATTTAAATGATTTTTATGTGTCATTTACAATTTATTTTACAATGAACCATGTTTGCAAGTTATGAATGAGCAATATACCAGTCTAGGATGTAGTTTGCTAATGAATCAGTAATTGTATTATCTAACCTAGGGATGTTCCTATACGTGATATATTCGAATGACCTCTCTAATAAAAATACTCTCTAAAATAAACGAAGAAGCATCGGGTTCTGATGGTATAGACATGGTTTAGATGACAAACCACTAATTGTGAATCCATAAACACTACCAAGTCTTGAATGTTCCGAGATGTAGCCTCAATTAATAGACCTATTATCTCTTGATACTCATCTATGTTGTTGGTAGTGGGAAAAATACAAACCACTCTTGAACTGATCAAATCATGAGCCGAGGAATAGAGAACCCAAGTAGCTGAATCAAGGTTCAGGGTATGACAACAAGCACCATCAGTGAAGCCGTAAAAAGCCATCTGATTTGCATAACAAAAACATGGTATAAACAGTTTGGACACTAAACTCAACACCACACTGAATCAAGACACAACAAACTAAAAGCCAATAATATACATATATACATGGTACCATACAAAAATATTTTAAGAATAGTACCTCTTTAGGTACAACCCATTGCGAGGTTGCCCGAAGGGTATCCTGTCATAATCTATGAGCTTGTAAGCTCCTTTCTCTAAAACTTTTCCGAAGACAAAGGGACCATACCACATTAACTCGAACTTCCCTTTACCTAGTTTATCATGTCTCTGATCGTAGGTTAGAACTAGGTCACCTTCATTGAAAACCCAAGGTTGAACATATTTATCGTACTGGGCCTTAACGCATTTCTTATGTGCCTCATTAGCTAAGGCGACATCTCTTCTAGTTTCGTCAAGATTAGTTAGGTATAGAAACCTTTATTCCTCGGTGGAAGTATTGGGTAGAAGTTCTATTGCAAGTTGCAGCAAGGAAATCTGGCATTGGATAGGAAGGATATATTCTAGTCCATAAACTAACTGGAATGGTGTGAAACCAGTCGTTGTTTTTACCAAAGTCCTGTAAGCCTAGAGAGCAAAAAAGAGACTTAGGTTCAAGTTGGATTTATGATCTCCAACCATCCCCCACAACATAGTTTTCAAAACTTTGTTAATGGCCTCGACTTGACCATTAGCCCGTGGATAGTAAGGAGTTGAGTTTTCATGTCGAAAACCCAACTTGGTACTCAACTCGGTCATCATCTGATTCTGGAAATGTGATCCATGGTCAGTGACAGTAGATTGTGCGACTCTGAACCTAGATATCACGTGATTAAATAAGAAGAGGGTGGAAGTCTTACCATCCTCTACATATGTAGGCATAGCCTCAACCCATTTTGTGAAATAATCAACGGCTACGATGATGTAACCATGCCCCCCAACTGAGGTAGGATTACAATCCATAAAATCAATTCCCCATTTGGAAAAAGGGCCAATTGCAATGATAGGGTGTAAAGGAGCAGGGTGGGTGTGCCTTTTCAGATAGAAATGTTGGCAGGGTGGGAATTTCTACGCAAAAAAAACACTTGTGTGGATTGAGTCGTATGTTATAATGACAACATCTCAGAAAAATGTCTCTAAGATGCCCAGGATGGTCTTCCCATTGCTGCGAATGCGCTGGGAGATTGTCAAGGTATGGATCCACAATGTTTTCAATATCATGAAACACATAGGACATGGCATGTTGGAATGTAGCTCTGGCGTTCTTAAGGCCAAACGGTAAATTTATATAGGAAAAATTTCTCCACAGACATATAAATGTCATTTTGTGCTGGTTGACGAGAAATATCTCAATCTGATTATAGCCAAAAAAAACCATCCATGAACAAGAAGATGACGCTTCCAGCACAATTGTTGATAATCTGATCAACATGTAGAGTCGAAAAATTGTTCTTGGGACAAGCTTTGTTCAGATCTCGGAAATTGATACAAACTCTAATGGTACCCTGTTTTTTGTTCACAGGGACAATGTTAGATACCCATTTCATTAGGGGTACAGGATAAATAAATCCTTCCTTCAGAAGTTTTTCTACTTCGGATTTAATAGCTGCAGCATTCCGGGGATGGACTTGACGCAATTTCTTCCTGATAAAGTTTTGTTGTATGATAGGTTTTAATTTCATGAACCACAATAAACAGGTCTATCCCAGGAATCTCCTCATAAGTCTAGGAAAAAATATCTTGGAATTCTCTAAATAATGCTCTATATGCTTCAATTTCTTATGTTGAGCAGTTCTTCCCTACATGAACATGCTCAATGGTTCCATGTTTGATTGATATGTCAATTGGGGTGGTTTTAGTAATGTTGCATAGGTTTCCTTTGGATTCTATATTTTGTAACAATTCTGGTGTTTGCAGATGGGTGACAATATCGGTACCGATAAGTGATTCAAGTTCAAAACCCACTGAAGTGGCTTTGGGAAGAAAAGAAGATCGATGATGGTGATATTCCCAAATGGGTTCACTCTCACTCATGATCTCCATAATGGACTCATCCGAAAGAAAATTCTGCGTGAGATAATCTAGAGTGGGAAGAGAGGGTTCCAATCAATAAGGCAGGTGGTATGGATTGGAAGCCACGAGATGAATATCGTCAATATGGTCATTAGAAATCAACTGGATAGCATCATACATTGCTTCACATGGGCTAAGGGAGGATGACTCAATAATTTCTTTTTCTTTGGTACTATAGACAGTTGTGGAAATCATATTCACTGTTCCCACTTTTGTACCAGGAGGGTCTAACGAAAACACACCCATAAGGGTGGAGTCTTTCAGCATACCTACCCCAACCGATTGATAAGGAGGAGGGGACTGACCTAGCATAGGGATGTTATTCACCATAGGGGTTGTAACATCCAGCATCTAATAGTAAAGTTGATCAATAGTCACAATACTACCCATATGTGGAAATTGGAGAGTTCTAAATACTGTGGAAGCTACAGTGGTCATGGCATAATACCAATTCCTCCCCAATAAAAAATTGTAATCTAACAGGGCATCAACCACTTCCACTTGAATGGAAATGGTCTTTCCCCCAAGCTCGACAGAAAGTGCCGGCAATAAACCATGGGGTTGGAAACCCCGCCCATCAAAAGTTTTCAAAGTAGTAGGTGATTTCATAACCTCAGGATAACCAATGGCCCTCCAATAGGAAATGGACAAGACGAAGGTCGAAGCTCCTTCATCCAGAATGGTCCGATGGGCCTTTCTTCCAACTACTCTAGAGGCGATCTGAAATGCTATTTGGTGAGGTAGTCTGGATTTTTTCTCTATGTTGAAATGAATCAAGTTGGTATTATCTGGGTCTAATGCCCCCAAAGCTGTTAGAAGGTTTTTACGTTGCATTGGACAGCTCTAGAGTACCTCAAGGGTGGACATTGTGCAAGGAGCCTGAGCTAAATCTTCAACTACATTATAAAATTGGGCAGCTCGAGCATTGGGGTTGAAAACTGACTTCCTGAGGGTAGCCTTAGGTGGTCACAAAATTGAATCGAGAGGGCCATTAGACAAAGATGTAGGAGAACTAGTAGAAGGAACCTTTTTAGAAGGAGGACTCTCGTCCTTTTTATCTAGTGTCTTGCCATATGATTGACTACGAGTACTGAAACTGATGGTCTCGGAAGACATCATCCATATTTTTTCTGTGGAATTAGGGTTTCCCTGATTAGACATGTGGTCTATTAGTTGTTGTTGAGAAGGAAAAGGATCAGTAAGAACTGATGGTGCAGGTTTTCTCTTCGAAAATTTGATAATCTTGTCACAACGAGGAAACTCTTTTGTGAAGTGATCTCATCCATACAATAAGTAGGGATATTTGGATTTCCTCTTCCCTTTATCATTCTCATTGGTTTTTGGTTGAGGACTCTCTTGTTGGTTTCTCGGTTTCTTGTTTTTACCTTTTCCTTTCTTCTTGTTGCCGAGAGTTTGTGTGCTTTGAATAGCATTTACCTCAGTGAAAATAGTAGGAGTTGAAGGAGAAGTGGTAGAATCATTTTGTTGTTTGGTAGGTTTTGTTGTCGACGAGGATTGGATGGAACCAACCACCCCATCAACATGGGTTTTTGCTGGTGGTTTAGCGGGAACAGTGTTAGGGAGAGGAGCTTACGAAATTAGGTCATCCAACGTTCTGGATTGGGAATAAACCAAATCTAGATATTAAGCGCGACTGATAGCCTACTCTTCAATAATAGCACCACCCATAGCCACATCTCAGGCGATAGGAGGAAACAATGACTTAGTAAACCAATCAGCTAGCAATTGGTCCGAGATGGGAGCTTTAATAAGTCTTCTCTACCTTCTCCACTCATGGATATGGTACCAAATGTGCGTGGAAGTGTTATGACAGAGTGAAGTTAAAAGATGTTATATTTTTACCATTCAAGCTAGCATTATGATATTAGGATCTTTAACTGAGAGAATAACACGCATAGCAATAAAACACAAGGGACAAGAGACACAAATAATTTTCCTCGGGGAAACCATAAAGGAGAAAACCCCGCAACTTCCTCAGAGATAGAATCAGCACCAAAAGTAAAACCCAAAAACATAAAGATGATCTCCCGATAGTAGTAGTCTCTCTCTTGTCCCGGCAACTTCTCTCTCACTCATGCGCCCCAATGAGTGAGTGTGTGTGTGATAAATAGAGAAGCTCACTCGCTATTTATATTCTTTCATTCACATAATTTCCTCTCCAACATGTCGACCTCACTTAACAATTACTTACTAGAGTCGACATCTCTAGGAGAGTCTAATAACCCTAGTGCCCCAAAACTTGTGGGGACTTTTCCTCCTCCGACCAACAAGGAGGGTTATCCTTAACACAATGATGGGGACTATTGCCCTGAATTATAGTAACTCACCTAGGGCTGACTTCTTTAGGATAGTCTAATAACCCTAGGGACCCACAACTGCGAGGACTTTAACCTTTGACCAATAGGAGGGTTACCCACAATGACTTGACATGACTTGTTTACATTATAGAACCTCTCGATAGGAACATTAGGGCATGACATGACTTAAGTACATTACAGACACATCCCAAAATAAACATCGGAGTACAATACATAAGATATATGGATGAATACATTCTGAAGTTACAAATACATTAACACTCCCTCTTAACTAGGAAGGTATTCTCTCGACATAATTTATCAGCACAAGTCTTCTTCTCTGTATCATCTAGATCATCATCGAGTCCTCGTCATATTCAATTCATATTCATATTCAAGTCATCTTGATCTTCAAGTCATCTTCATCTTCGGATCTAGATCATCACTCGATCTGGATCATTACTGGAATATCATCATTGGATCTGGATCATCATGATTCTTCTCGTCATAGGAAGTTCTACAGAGCCATCCATTTTTCATGTTGGTTGTAGGCCTAGCCTCCATGTAGGTCTTCTTCAGCGCTTATATCTGACCCTAAGTCAGAATGGCATGTCCAGCACTTACATCTGACCATGAGAGGAACACATCCAACACCATGTCAAAAAGGAACACCCAGCACTCACATCTGACCATGCAGGAACACATCCCACAACCCTATCAAAAAGGCCCAACACTCACATGCAATCATGCGGGAACATATCCCACAACCCTATCGAAAAGGATCAACACTTATATCTAGCCATGCGGGAACACATCCTGCAACCTTGCTATAAAGGCTCTCCACTTACATCGAGCCATGTAGGAACACATCCTGCAACCTTGCTAGAAAGGCTCTGCACTTACATCCAGCCATGTGAGAACACATCCTACAAACTTGCTAGAAAGGCTCTACACTTACATCCAACCATGCGGGAACACATCCTGCAACCTTGCTAGAAGGGCTCTACACTTACATCCATCCATGCGGGAACACATCCTACAACCTTGCTAGAAAGGCTTTGCACTTACATCCAACCATGTGGGAACACATCCTGCAACCTTGCTAGAAAGGCTCTCAACCCTAGGTTGAGGGTTCCTAGTAACTGACCAGGTGCCTCCATTCTCCTAGAGAATGGAAGCAGCCCTTATATCTAATCAAGTGGGAACAAATCCCTCAATCACATCAGAATGGACATGCACTCATATCTAATCATGTGAGAACACATCCCACAAGCATATTAGAATGGCCCTCAGTCCCAGACTGAGCTTTCCTGGTAACTGACCAGGTGCCTCCATTCCAAGAATGGCATTCAACGCTTATATCTGATCATGTAAGAACCAATCCTACAGTCACATTAGAATGGATCTGCACTCATATCTGACATGGAAGGAACCAATCCTCTCACCATGATAGAATGGCTCAGCCCTTACATCTGACCATATAAGGAACCAATCCTCTCACCATGTCAGAATGGCTCACGGACTCATCACTTCCCCTTGGAAGGAACCTTGATATAGAGAACACCAAGCTTCTCCCTGAAGTACTCAAACTTCACTTTGGCTAATGGCTTCATCAACACATTAACCATCTATTTGTCTGTTGCAACATACTGGAGCTTCACTGCCCCTCTTTGCACCATATCCCTGATATAGTGATACTTGATCTCGATATGCTTCGACTTGTCATGGAACACTGGGTTCTTCGACAACTTCACACAACTCTGGTTGTCACAATATATACAAGTAGCATCCAAATGGAGATCAAATAAATTAGACAGTTGCTTCCTCAGCCATACTGCCTAACAACTAGCTGAACAAGCTGCAACATACTCATCTTCAACTTTACTCAGTGCCACACAGGATTGCTTCCTGCTAAACCAAGAGATCACACCTGATCCCATACTGAAGCAACACCTTGAAGTGCTCTTCCTATCGATGGCACTACCTGCCCAATCTGAATCAACATAACCTTCCAGGTTAATCTTCTGATTCGCCTCATACTTGAGCCCATAATCAACCGTTACCCTTCAGGTACCTCACTGCATGCTTTGCAACAATCAGGTGAACATGTCTCAATGTGTTCATAGCAAAGCAATTATCTGGTCTTTTATCCGTCAGGTACATCAAGGAACAAATAAACTGATGATACATCGTGGCATCAACCGACTCTGATGAAGCAACACTCAATAGCTTCAGGTTCGATGCCACAGGCATGGTCATGCAGTCCATCATCCTGAACCTATTCAGTATCTCTACTGCATACTTCCCTTGTCCACACCTCCATGCTTAGAACGTAGTGCATCGACATATAATAGGAGCATCACTGGTCTTCCACCTTCAACCTTGAAGCAAAGGTTGGAATCCACTTTACTCTCAGTAAATCCTAGAGTCATCAGTAATCTATCCATCCTGTAATACCATGTCGAACCTCAGGATCTTTTGCAGTCACTCTCTCTGAAGCATCATACTCCCTCTGTCTTCTGTACTCTATGCACTGAAACATTCTGTAATGGAGTGACAAGTAGCTTCCTCTGCTACTAATATTATATGTATCCATCTAGGGTCACTGGATACCAAGATCCTCTATCTTTGAAAGCATTCTTCTCGCACCCATCTGTGAGCTTGTCATCCTTTATCAATCTTGTAGAAAAGGTTCAGATCTTCATCAAGCTCCTCATGTATGTGTTGTCCCATGGGTGTCTTCTAAACTCGTACAAGGCCTTCTTTCATTTGCACACATGATTCTTCCTGTCATGTGTCTCAACTCCCACTGGCTGCAAATGTCTCTTTGTAGTCTATGCCTTCTTTTTGTGATAAGCCTCGTGCTACGAATCTTGCCTTGTATCCCACGATGTTTCCATCTACTGCATGGTGGAACTATGAACTTCCTTGCACGTATCGATACTGCATCCTAGACATCATTCTTCTTGAACTGGTCTTCCCTTTCTTCTTGGTTACTTCTTCATGGCTAGAAGGTTTTGCATCAATGATGTCGCTGCATTCATCCTATTATTCTTCATCTTGAACTGTTGTCACTTGTTCTTTGGAACAAGTCTCATCCTTCTTTGCTTGTAGGCAGTTATGTATGCGATCTTTCCTACAAGTCAAATGCATTTGTATGGTTAGAAACATTTCATAAGGAATATTCATACTGGCAAATCCTTATGCATAAATATATGATCATGCAACTACTTTAGCCAATACAACATTCATCCATATCTCATGGAAACTTTCTAGATTCCTTCCATCTCTACCAGGACAACATTGAGATTGTGCACTAATCCAACATGCCAACAAAGAGGTTTCATTCTAGATAAGCAGCAATGGAGAGTTGTATAGCACCATGATCTACTTACCCATCACATGCATATTAGTACTATATTGTCATTAATGCAAACATTCTCTCATGCATAATACATTAACTGAATATAAACAAATGCATAAAAAAACAATATCATGAAATGACAATTGAATACTTATCTTTATTTGTTTCGTGGGTAGACTCCTTCTTGATCCTTCAGCTTTATCATCTTCCTCATTCATAATAGCATCGTTTCTTATCCAAATGCTAAGATGGATAAGAGGTTCTTCAAGATTTGAGTCCTTTGTATTCCTCATCGCTTGAGGGATATTCTTTGGATGGTGAGAGCTTGATCTTTAGTTTCTCCCATCTTCTCTTATCTTACTATGAGTCGAGCTTCTTCTTCTTCCTAGAGTCTACTGAAAGTAATCACTTCCTTCTGGAACACATTTCTCGCATGAATGAATCCCATGATCCTGGGAGGCCATTCAAGGTGGCTATCACCACTTCTGCATTCTCCACTTCTTCTTCTACTGCTTCAAGATGTTCTTTGATTTGAGAGACCCTTGTAAAGTATGACTATATGGTCTCTGCATTCTCGAGCTTCACATTCTTCAACTGTTTTCTCAAAGTCATATTCTGATTTATGTTCTTCCCTTCAAATAGCTTGGTTAAGAAATCAAACATCACTTTCGGTGTCTTTAGGGAAGACACTTGTGGTATAAGGTGATCCGTGATTGAATCAACAATGATCTTCTTGGCCTTGACCAAGTTCTTCTGGTGTAAGGCTTTTAGCCTCATCTCCCTTTGGAACTGGAACCTCTCTACTTATGTAGTGTCCAGTTCATTTTATTTAGAGATATCATATACTTCCATGCTTGGAAGTTGTCAACTTGAACAAGCTTATCATCAAGCTGATGTGATAGATCACTTGGGAATGAGAACCTCAAATGAAAATAGAAAAAGATTAGATCTTACCGATTTGAGCTGTACGTTCTGGTTTCGGAGCTGGCTGATCTAGGGTTTGTCAGAGAAACCCTAAATTTCAAAACTTGAAATATTTTAGATCTTATTGGATAGAAATATAGATCTCTTCAAGTTGAGCTTTCCAATGCACTCCTTTTCTGAAAACAGTGGAGGGAAGCTCCCGGAACAGGAAGCCCTAGTTTTCCAATTTCTTCTGCAGAAATTCCTGATACTGTTTCTCCAGTACCTCCAAAATTTATTCCCCTCTATGTCTGAAAATTTGTACTAAGGTATCCTCACATGTCCCTATTTTAACAACACATGTTTCATCAGAATTGGTTTCACCAATTGGGACTTATGATCATTTTCCCAAGGTGACGTGTTACATGATTGTTCAGAAAAAAAAGTTGTACAGATTGCCATGTGTCACTATTTTATCTTCTAGGTTTGAAACTTGGATCACAGAAATTAAAGTTAGTGCCCTTTCTAGAAAATCTTCATAAATTGCATTTGGAACTTTGTATCCCAAGATATAGCAATTCTCCCCGGGTGTCCTGTTTAGGGATGAATCCTGGAAAAGGCTGGAAACCTAACTTGGAGGTATCATATCTCCCAGAATATAGCGAATATGAGGCTGAAGTTTGGATACAGTGTAAATCCGTATTTTATCTTCTGCCTATGAAAGTTTCAGCTCCTGATCCTTCTCCAATCCAGAGATATAGCGAATGTACTAAAACGTTTCAGTTTTAGTATTTAGGGTTTTTCCATCTCGTGGTCAAACTAGGGTTTGACTTTCCTGGGGCTATACCCAACCAAAATTCTCGACCTAGGTCTCTAAAATTCGATTTTGATGAGGAGAGAAATCCTATGGCGAGCTCACTCAAAAATTCCTCTTCTGTAAGAATCCCTAATCTCCCACACCAAAAACTGAAAATGCTCAGAATCGAATTCTACTTCGACAGAAAGATGTGCCCTTCAATGGAGAGTCAGCCTAGCATACTTTTGCTGATGGATTGTGGAGAGAGACCCAAAAAGTAAGAAGCCCTAGCTTCTACAACTGCACAATTTCTTCTTCTCAGGTTAGCTCTAATACCATGTTAGATTTTTATCATTCAAGCTAGCATTATGATATTAGGATCTTTAACTGAGAGAATAACATGCACAACAATAAAACACAAGGGACAAGAGATGGAAAGAATTTTCCTCGAGGAAACCATAAAGGAGAAAACCCCACAACTTCCTTAGAGATAGAATCGGCACCAAAAGTAAAACCCAAAAACATAAAGATGATCTCCCGACTGCAGTAATCTCTCTCTTGTCCCAACAACTTCTCTCTCGCTCATGTGCCCCAATGAGTGAGTGTGTGTGTGATAAATAGAGAGGCTCACTCTCTATTTATATTCTTTCGTTCACTTAATTTCCTCTCCAACATGTCAGCCTCACTTAACAATTACTTACTAGAGCTAACATCTCTAGGAGAGTCTAATAACCCTAGTGCCCCACAACTTGTGGGGACTTTGCCTCCTCTGACCAACAAGGAGGGTTATCCTTAACACAATGGTGGGGACTATTGCCCCGAATTACAATAACTCACCTAGGGCCAAATTCTCTAGGATATTCTAATAACCCTAGGGCCCCATAACTGCGGGGACTTTAACCCTTGATCAATAGGAGGGTTACCCACAATGACTTGACATGACTTGTTTACATTATAGATCCTCCCGATAGGAACATCGGGGCATGACATGATTCAAGTACATTACAGACACGTCCTAGAATAAACATCAAGGTACAATACATAAGATATACGAATAAATACATTCCAAAGTTACAAATACATTAACAAAATATCTGTACTTGTTTCGTAACGAATGGGTAGCTGAAAGTGCATAAGAAAAATAGTCGCCAGAGAGCTAAAGTCCACAAGCGAATGTTGTGGAAGTTCAATGAACCATTTCGCAACTGTACTGGTCAATGTGCACTGGAAGAGCCTTAAACTAACAAAATCATCCATCAAGGAGTTCGAATAACACCACAGATGGAAGGTCATAACATGGTTTTTGGGATCATCTCCCTGCTTTCCATCAAATTTGGGAATGTCCGATGGGAATTTTACCGGAATCGTGGTCCATGAAGGGTTGTGTCGAATGGGATCATTGATCAATTTGGATAAATCAAGTAAATCCAAATTTGTTAAGAAATATAACTAATTATTTTGTTCCACATACTGGAAGTATTAATAAGGCATGTATCCACTAGTAGGACCATATGTTGACTGGTATACAGGTTGTTAAAACGGTTGATGAGATGATGAACTTCCTGAAGATCCACCTGAAGGGGTTTGAAATATATGGTTAGGACCACCAGGACCACAAGGACCACTAGGAGGAGGACCTCCATGGCCACCTAGCCCACCAGGACCTCCAAGGACACCAAGAACACTAGGTGGAGGCCCACCAGGACCTCTAGGACCACCAGGAGGAGGACCGCCGGGACCTTTGGGACCTCTAGGACCACTAGGGGGGGGGGGGGATCGCAAGGCCCCATGGGGGGAGGAACTCCATAAGGTGGTCCTATGGATCCTCTAGCAATATGAATAGGTATTCCTCCTATTGATGGCATATAAGACCAGTTGGGTTGCCTCCACGGTGTAAATGTATTCCCAGGACACGAAATTCCAGTGTAGGACATTCCTGTAGGTCTAGGTTGATAATTCATATTCCCTACAAGTAATTGATTTGTTGGGTAACCATAGCCTCGTGAGGGTTTATTAACTGCAGGTTGTGCCACTAAGGGCTGACCTAAACTTAATGGAGGATTTACCATATTTTTATTGGTGGGAGGAACATATACTGCAGATTGTCCTGTAGTAGAGGTATGTCTATTATTAGTAACAATTCCACTAATGGGTGATGTAGGTCGCGCCGAGGGTTTCCCCCGAGCATTAGAAGGTACAGACGCTACTCGAACCGAAGTTTCCCCCCCATCCATAGAAGGTATAGGATGACTAGAAATAGGCCTAGAATTCAAAACTGCAGGCACGAAATTGGAGGTTTGACCTGGATTGTGAGAAGTCTCATCATGTGGTGGGTAACCATTAGTGGAAACCCTAGTTTCAGCTATAGGCCAAGGATATTTATTACGGGGTAATATAGCTGATATAGATTCATTATGAGGTGTAGGCATGGCCAGAACTCTATCTATTCTTTGGATTCTCTCTTGAAAATATCGTGCATGACTAATAGATGCTTGGATTTTTCTATATTCTTCTTCACCTTTAGAAGTTTGTTCAGGAGAGGTTCTATTAACCCCAAATGAAGAAATGGCCTGACCCATAGACATTCGCCAAAACAGAACATCGAGGCCATATTGCGGTTCATCATGACTATCGGTACAACCTTCCATAGGAGGATGAAAGGAAGCATCAGCCATAGGAGGTTGTTGATCCAAGGGATTAATGTAAGAAGTGAATTGATCGCCACTTTCTACAACCAGATTGTCTTCCTCATGGGCACTAGTTGCAGCTCCTTGGTCGATGGCTTCCAATGGAATTTATCCCATAATAAGAGGAAAATCGGGTGGTAAGCCTTGATTCCTTCTAGATCGCCTCAACTGAAACTCAACGAAATTGTATCAGTCACTAAACCTAACCTAGGGTTTTAGAACTAAGAAAAATGACACAAAGTTTTCTCCTACTCAAGCTACAGGCCACACGCAAACTTAAGTGATAGGAAGAGTTCAAAATAGTCAGTCTCTCACCATGATTTTCAAGCAGGTGCAACTCGTGATATACTCAAGATACGTGTGTAGTAGTCTCCCCGAGTGTTGTTCTTACTGTATTGCTCCAAACAAGATGGCTAAAGGGTTTTTCTTAGTTGGAAAAGGAATCCTAGTGGGGTCTCCCGATATACACAAGGTACGTGGGAGCTCAAATCGGTAGTAGTGTTGTCTAATGCACAACTATCCACAAGGGGCCTTTCGATATACAATCGAGTACGTGAAGTACCTTTCTATACACCTCAAGGTTACATGAAAGGCCGTTCGATATACTGACAGAACCGCACAAGTCTCGGGTTGCAGTGCAGGCGGGTAATGACAACTCCTACGTTTTACGACGCCCGAACATGTCACTAACTTATCCCTCAAATTTCTATACAATTTTAGACCTATAACTACCGTTAATTTTATCTTGGCAGTTAGGTGAATGCATGATATTTTGATAGAAATGTAGAGCCATGCAAATATGAAATGCAAATAATTTCACTTTATTTTTCAAAACATGCCTACCTATGGGAGGGAGAGAGTATTTTTCTTTTCAATTTCCGCTCTGAAACCAAAAATTTTCTCAAACAACTACACTAAACCAAACTTTTTCTGAGAAAGAGAACAAGCAACAAACTTCAAACCAATTTTGAAAGCAAGCAAACTAGAGTAAGATCTCTTTTTCCAAGAAATACAAAAACACACTCAAAGGCATAATCAACATTTTTTCAATTTTTTATTTAAAACGAGAAAGATCTAACTTAAAACTATTAATATTTTTCTTCTGATGAGAACAAAAATGTAAAAGAAAGAGAAGAAATATGGAGACCTGAAAGCTGATGAGGCTAATCAAAGATCCAACAATTCGTCCTCCAACAATAGAAATGAATAATTCTCAACAAAAATTTTCTTTTTTCAAAGCAAACTATCAATCAAACAAGTCTTTCTTTTCATATCTATCTAGCAATAAGACTAAGATCTAACTGATGATAAGCTCTCAAACAACACTCTTGTCAAAAACTCAAAACCAAGCATACAAGTTAATGAAAAGATGAATCTATCCTAGCTCTTTGGTTTTAACAAAACAAGCCTTTTACTACATCAAATTAATCATTCAAACACTCAGATATATTTAATGCAAACCCAGCCATTCAGAACTAAAGACAACTAACCAAATTTTTTTGCAAAAAACTTTGAAAATATCAAGCTTATAAAAGGCCTACCTGGCACCACATGCAGAGAGTCACTACCAGAGCGATTTTGATCCAGAACCACTTCTTGATTACTGGTCCCAAGCGGTGGCACCACTTCTTGCTAACTGCCTTTAGGCGGTGGCACTGCTTATTTCCTACATCACATGCGTGGTTCCCTGTAAATGCACAAAAACAAAGAAAATAGCGAAACAACAAGGTTAGATCACTATGCAATTGGCACTTAAACCATGAATTAACAATACTTAAGAGCACAGAGGGTCAAAAGAACTCATATCTAGATAGATCTAAAGGTACCAAACCAATAACCACTAGATCAGTAGATCAGCTAGTGGATCTGATTGAATTGATGAAGGAAGGGAGCTTGGATTTCAGACAAGTGTTCATGAAAAATACTAAGGAAGATTAGATCTGCTAAATCTCTTCCCTAGCGAAGTCGCATATTGTAGCTAGGAATTTTGCACCTTCTGCAGACTGAAGTTGTTCCTCTAGTTTGAATGGTTCAGATCCAGAACAAATGGTTCACAACTAAGGCTGGAAGACTTTCCCTAGAAGCTACAAACACCTAGAATACAATATTTGATGGAGTGATGTGATTCTTCTCTTATGACAAAAGGTCTCCAAGGAAATACCTGCATAAACACATCAAACACACAAGAGATCAAAGATACTAGAACATCATCTATAGATCTATGCCAGCAACTAAGGAATTTGACAATAACATGCAAGATTACAACATAACAAGTATATGGGAAAGGAACCAACTTTGCATTAATATAATGAAGAAAGAGTTTACAACCTATGCCTTAGTGTTGATATGCTCTTTCACAAAGCCAAGACCTTGTCTCCGATAGCTCCAACTTGCTCCCTCAAGCTCTCTTAACTGACTTAGGCCAGAATATTAAAGCAACATCATAACATTAATCTCCTCTCAACCATGGAGATTGGGCCTGCTTTTATGGGCTTGGAATGGATAGGGATAGTTGAGAAATTGGTGGGTGAGGTGGCTAGCAGATCCTACAAGGATGGATCTCGATCCCAACTGACCCTAGTGATTAGGGATAAGGGTTCCACAAAGCCTTCTTTCGAGAAGCTTCGTGAGAACCTCTCTTTTTCACTTTTTACAAAGGGCACCGCTCCTTGTTCACCATGACAAAGCGGTTCTAGGTAGAACCATGAATTGCTTGAAGGATAAAGTCGGTTCCACCGCTTACTGCCAACATAATATAGGAGGTTTTTAAGAAGGTACCGCTTTTTTACTAAAGGGTAGAAGCGATGCTGGATTTTTATATACAAATTTGATGTCTGGACCAATGTTCTCACTTCTCAGTTTGGGATTTAGGGAAACAATGAAGTTTGGGATTTCATCACATGATGATGACGAGATTCAGGTATAACATAGGCTCCATGAAGGCAAGCTTCGAGAAGCCTCTTAAAACTTCTCTTTTTTACTTGAAAACGCGAGCACTACTCCTTCAATGAAGCATACAGACGTTGTTAAGGGGGTGATGCTTCTTGCAGTAACGCTAGAGGTAGTGGCACCACTTATTGCTCATGTATCAGGAGTGTTTATGACTTGGGTAACACTTCTTGTTAATGGGGCAGGAGTGTTACCTGCTCAATACAAGGAAAAATTACAAGGGGATAAATTGAACCTCCATTTCTCTAGGGAAAAATTTGAGGGATTGGAATAGACAAGGGAATACCTATCTCATAACATGAGGGTGACGAGATTTAGGTGTAAAAAAATGCCCCCCAAAATATGATGTCTAGAGAGAAACGATAGGCATAATACTTTGATAGAAGAAGGTGTAGTCCTGAGGCAAAGGTCCAATGGTCAAAACTTCTCAAACATCACAAATGTTCTGCAACACATTTTGATACATGTACCAAATGACTCACAACATGGCTTCTGACCAATACAACGCAGATCCATGTGAGATACAAAAATTCAAGGCTATTAAAATACAACGTAGATCCATGCGAAGAAGATTCAAATTTGGACATAGCTACCAGACATACAATGAAGATCTATGTCATACTGACGCAAATCTGAGCACAACCATGGACATACAAATGTGGATCCATGCCAGGACTCATACAAATACTCCATCACAACCTGGGGAATGCAATGAGCGATTAGAAAATACCCAGGGTATTTGTATCATCTTCCACAAAGTATGATTCTATCCATGTGATTACAATGCCTTGATGTCGAACATGGTAGAAACCAATTAATTACTGGTCAATGATGAGAATTCTTAACAAGTGTGAGGGAGATCACCATTAATGTCAATGATTCCCAAGGTACCCTAGTACAATCTTATGAGTTTGAATAGATGATTTGATGTTGAACACTCAGTCGAATCTTTTGATTAAAGGTCAATGATGTGAACCTATTTTGAGAGTGAGAGAATCTGTCATTAAGGCATACATATCTCAAGGTACTATATTTTTGTTTCTAAAACTAATTCCTGGATGATGAGCTAATGTCGACAGGAATAGCCTCATCGAAGGAGGGCCATGATGAATCTCACATCGACGACACGAAAATAGGAACAAAGTTTTGGAATTTTTAGTATGATGTAACCATAGGACTGACACAAAAGTAACTGATGCAAAAATATGTTTTAACTGCAAGTGTAAAATATCAACATGAATTCTCTTTAAACATCGGGTGGAACAACCGAAGACTTGGCAGCATTGACTTGATGAGGTGGAACACAATGCGACAATGAACAATGCATTCTTTGAAAAACTCAAAGGAGTGACATGACTTATGAAAGTGGATCGACTCAAAAACAATATGAATACCCAATTGACTGAATGAAACGCAGACAAGTGCCATGTTCAAAGGTGACTAATAACTTCCATTATTGCAAATGAAATGTATTTCCCTTCCCATAATTTCCCCATCATGTTTGATGAGTGCCTCTTTTTAATTTTTACAAGTTCAAAGAGGGTATAAAAAACTCATTGTATCTCATTCAAAGACAAGTCCAAACTCATATGCTTTACGAACCTGAGAAAGGATGGGTTCATTCGCAAAAAAGGATCTTTCATCATTTGATTTTATGAGTCCGACGAAAGAAAAATCATTTGTAATTTCATGCTTAGAGAGTCTAAAATGACTAAGAAGACTCCAAAGGGTCCTTTTTCATATGATTTAGTCCCTGGGGTCCGAAAAAAGTATAAAATAATGCCCGAAAGAACTCTTCCAGTCATGATTGGCTGGAGTGCTCCTTTTTCGTAATTAGTGCCCCCTGGTTCGGAAAAGGGGTAAACTATCACCAAGAAGATGACTCTTCATGTACTTTTATGAGTGTGAAGAAGACAAATTCACTCAACAATCTTTTCACATTTTAAGAGTCAAAAAATATCTCAAAGAGGACTCTATTAACCTTTTCATGTTTGAATCTAGAGCATGAAAAATCAATAAACTAAGCTCAAACCAGTTTTCATGTTTTAACCAGAGCACAAAAAATATAAAGTAATCTCAACACCATCTTACTGTTTTGAATGAGCTCGAAGATCGATTAAAATAATGCTTATGGTATCTGCTTCTTTTTTTAACGAGCTTGTAACAGAAGAAGAACTATGCTCAAATTGACCTGTTTCATTTTTACACAAGCTTGAAATAGAAAATAACTATGCTTGAAACATGGTTTCATTTTTATGCAAGCTTGAAACCAAAAGGTAAACTATGCTTAGGGAAACCTACTTCAGTTTTTAATGAGCTTGAAATAGAAAATGAACTATGCTCAGGAATGGTTTCATTTTTATGCAAGCTTGAAACCAAAAGGTAAACTATGCTTGAAGAGTGGTTTTATTTTTAATGAGCTTGAAACATGAAATAAACTATGCTCAAGGAAATCTGTTTCATTTTTCAACGAGCTTGACACAGAATGGGAACTATGTTCCCAGGCATCTATTTCATTTTTTAACGAACTTGAAACAGAAGAACTATGCTCTCAAACCTGTTTCATTTTTTAACGAGCTTGACACAGAAAAAGAACTATGCTTGCAAACCTGCTCCTACCCAACATGATATCCAGAGGTTGGTAGGTCGCCCCCATTACATAAAAGCTAGCAGCTTAATTCTAGTATGATGTTCAAAGGCTAGAGCCATGCCCCCCATTCTACCTATGATGGGAATAAGCTAACTAGAAGAAGGGGAAGGAATCACAAGAACATGAGACACATTCATGGCAGTTTGATTACTAGGACTGATGCGATGGTCATGTGTAACAAAGGAAAGCTTATCAATGGTCACAATATTTCCATCATGGGGAAAATGCATAACTCTAAAGAGTGTGGACACTACAACCTTCATGGCGTAAAAATAATCACGTCTAAGGAGAATATTGAAATCTAAAGGACCTTGGATCACCATAACATCAATACAAACAATTTTCCCTCCTAATGTAATAGGAAAATGAGGAAGGATCCTTAAAGGTGCAGTAGGTCTTTGATTAAAATCCAATATCTAATCGATGGCTGGCACAAGTTGAGGAGAGCCTAAAGCTTGCTAAGTAGTTGAGGATAGAATGCTAACAGAAGCCCTTTCGTCAACAATAGTGCGAAGCATATGCCTAGCAGTAACATTCACAACTATCTGGAAAGGAACACTCGAATGAAGACAAGACTCTGTTAGGTTACTCCAGTCAAAGGAAATAACCTCATCACTTAGAGAGGGTTCTGTCGAAACAGAAAAAATGTCCTTTTGTCTAGAACAATCAGAACGAATCATAAAAACTTGTGTCAAGAACAATATCCCTGAGTGTTGTTCTTGGTGTATTATAATGATAAGACAGCCAAAGGGTTGTACTCGGATGGTCACATGATTCCTAAAAGTGTCTCCTGATATACACAAGGTACGTGGGAGCTCCACTCCGTAGTAGTGTTGTCTAATGTATAATCGTTCACAAGGGGCCTTCTGATGTACAATCAAGTATGTGAAGTACCTTTCGATATACCTCAAGGGTACGTGAAAGGTCATTCTATATACCGACGGTACGTGGAAGAACCGCACAGGTCCCAGCTTGCAGTGTAGGCAATAAACGACATCTCCTACATTTAAAGACACCAGAACACATCTCTAACCTATCATACCTTGCTACAAATTTTAAAATTAAACTAGCACGTAATTTTATCTTGAATGGTTAGGTGGATGCATGAGGTGAGGACATAAAAATTAAAACCTAGTATGATGTGCAAAATTTCACTTTCACTTTCAAAGTATGCACTACTTAAGGAAGGGAGAGAGAGGTTCAATGTAATTGAAATACAGAATAATTACCGTACAAAAATAAAAAAGCACTTGCTTATATGATCCGTTCCCAGTTGAAACAAACAAAATATTCTCTTTTGGATGGAAAAAGAAGTGAGATCTCTAATGAAAAACAAGAAAAGATATTACAACTTTTATACAAAAGTGTTCATATTTTTCAACTAAAGCGAGAATAAACTAATCACAAAATTATAAAATAACTTTCATATGGATTTTTCCATAATTTATGAAAAAAGGAAAAACATACAAAAATCATGTATAACGAATGAAGAAAAACTAAAATGAATCTTTTCTTGTTCTGTGAAAGAAGGACAGAAATCGGAGATCTAACAAAACCAAGTTCTATTCAAAACCAACTATGAAGCTTTAAAGATCAACATCAATAACAATTCTTGAAAATATCTATGGATTCATACACAAGCATAGTGGGGTTCAAGGGGTGGTTGACCTCCCTGTTGGCTTGAGGGCCTTTCGGGGTTTGGGGGAGTGAGCCCTCGAGAAAAAATTTTGGCTCATTTTTTTTTTGATTGAGTTTTCTATTCAAAAATGAATTGCAGAGTTCAAACAACAACTGTAACTATCTGAAACATGCATCTCAAATACCAAACAAGAATTTAAGAATCAAACAACAAACATGGCTAAGAAGAATACATGGCACCACTTCTACAGGTGTTGAACAGAGCGCTACCATCCTGAGCACATCTTCTTGTACACAAAAACAAAGCAGGGGCACCACTTCTATAGGTTCACACCAGAGTGTTACCATCTCCAGCACCACTTCTTTTACACAGAAAAGGCAGTGACAAGTCCAGAACTGCACTTATAACACAGCCCAGGAGCGATGCTCGAGATGGCGATTTCAAAAATAAAAAAGCAATATAAAAGTAAGCTATAGTCCAAAGAATGAACCCAAACAATCACTAGAAAACTAGGTGAACCAAAAATATAAAAATCCAAAGGCGGACAGAGGAAAATCAATCAAATTCAAAGTAGATCTACATATCTATCAATTGAAAAAGTAGATCTACAAACTGAAAATGAAGGTGGAGGTCTCAACTTACCAAAGATTCATAATTCAAAGTAGTTCCCCAGCAGATTCACCACTTTTGTTAGCCAGAAATACGCACCTCCTACGGACAAGAACTAGTTCCCTAGATCTGAATGGTTCAAATCTAGAACAAAACACAAACACCAAATGTTAAACTTCCCCTAGATCTGGTTAATCACTTGAACGAAATTCCATGATAATTCTCGCAAAGGTTGTCCTTGCTATCCTTGTAGAAGAACCTGTAAAATATGGAAAACAATAAGAAAAACATGATAGCATACAATATAATCCACTAGATCTATGCTTGTGACCAATAAAGCAATACATACATATGAAACAGTAATATGGGAAAGAAAAGACATTTTTTATTAGAAATGATTGGAGAGACTACAATCTTTATGCCTTGGTGTTGAGAGTTCCTTCCAATGGCTCCTTGCCTCTAACTTCACCTTGCCTCCAAAGACTCAAGAATGATTTTGACAGAGTTTGGGTATACAAAACAATTCTTCCTCCTTTCACCCATGGGGGATGAGCTAGTATTTAAAGGCATGGGAGGATAGGTATGGTTGAGGATCTCATGGGCAAGGTGGAAGGGAGATCCAAAAATGAAGGATCTCGAGCTCCAGCCGGTCCTAAACCATAGGGATGAGGCTCCACGAAGGAAAGCTTCGAGAAGCCTCTCGAAACTTCTATTTTTTCCTTGAAAACTCGAGCACTGCTCCTTCAATGAAGCATACAGGCGGTGTTAAGGGGGTAACATTTCTTGCAATAAGGATAGAGGCAGTGGCACCACTTCTTGCTCATGTATCAGGAGTGTTGTTGAATTGGGTAACGCTTCTTGTCAATGGGGCAGAAGCGTTACCTGCTCAATACAAGGAAAAATTGCAAGGGGATAAATTGAACCTTCATTTCTCTAAGGAAAACTTTGAGGGATTGGAGTAGACAAGGGAATACCTATCTCGTAACATGAGGGTGATGAGATTTAGGTGTAACAACTATCTAGAGCCTGGTTGAAAGTTGTGGTTGGCGCATTGCAAAATCATTGAACCATACAGGGACCCGTGACAGGAAACACTGTGGGATATCTGGATATGGAACAACATAGGCTGTGGACTTGGAAGCCACATAAGGAAAGCACCAAGTTCTTGGAAGTCACACAAGGGAGGAACAATTAGAATGCTTAGACTTGAAGAGGATTAACAAACGTCATTTTGTAAGAATATATATTCTAACCTTAATGAAGGTCTTATCTGCAATTCCATGAATGATATCAAGAACAAGGCCTCTCTTCTCAAGCTCACTCATCAAGCGCTCCACTACACCTTCTTGTGGGTGTTGGCCTCCTCTTTCTACTTTCTTGCAACAAACAATGCAATAAAGTTGGCGAGAGTTTCCCGGTCATGCAAAGATTTCTTTCTCTCTTCCATGGCATACTCATGTCATTCTTCTTTCTCCTTTGATCTCTCCACCCTGGGCGATTCTCATTCCATGTGGTGCTCCCACACAAAATAAAATCTGCTCTCACTCGACATATTAAAAATTCAAAGTAAAATATGAAAGATTAAGCATTTATCAAGCACTCATACTAAGAAGTCGGGCTAGCTTAACTCGAGAGGATTTGGGTTGTAGAGAAGGAAATGGTGTCTCTATCTATGATGCCTCATGGTCATGCCAATGGTGCCAATCTCTCTTTCAATAAATACGAGTGTGTCATGGGCACCAAAATCAGCAAAAGGAACTTCCTCCTATGGAGCCCGATGAAGCCAAGAGTTAGCAATGGAAGCAAGATACGCGAAATCTTCATGGCTGCACTGAGATCGACCACGATGGAATGCAAGATCGTGTCATGGATAAAGTCAAAGGGTGAAATGCTCTCAAAGGGAGGGCGTGTGGTCATTGTCGAGTCGGACAAGGCCGACATGGATGTCGAGATATTCTATGACAGGATCCTCGTTGCTATCGTTGTTGGGAAGGCCAGGTTGCCCCTGTGGGATTCCTTTTCATTTTTCTATGGAACTCGCTTCCAAATATACAAGAATGAAGGATTTGTTGCATGTTTTGTAAGGAATTTTGAAACGGGTTCGACTCTTTTTGTTTGAATGGAATGAGAATTCATTTTCAATTTGGCAATTGCCACCTAGTGCCTCTTATGTGACCTTCGCCATCTGGAAGATAAAAGTGAGTGCAGGCATCTTGTGTATTGTTTTGTGTATTGTTTAGGGACTTTGGAAGCTAAGATGAAATCTGACCAATAACTTGAATGAAATATCATCATTCTAAGTATTTTTCAAAATTGTTTATTGCAGGCTAAAATGTAGAAGTGTTCAATGTCTATAGTGATATAAATTTATTCAACAAATTTACTAAGTTATAATTCGTAAATCTAGCTAGTTATTCAAGAGAACCTATAGAAACGGGATATCAGTGGGTCGTCATATATCCACTTCAAATTTCAAGATTGACATCTCAACCTGCTGGCCAATCAATATTTTAACAATTAGTTATAGAAGTAGTTTTGAAGTTTAAATGGATGACTCATGCTTAGCCCTCGAAATGGGAAGGAATTATGGAGACAGACGTTATCAACTCAGCCCAATCAAAACTTAACAATTTTTCATTATTTAAAAAAATCATATAATATCTTTTTGAACTATACATAGACCACCCAAAACTATAGACTAAAAAAAAATTTATAAACTATATGAACAAATCAATAAAGGGTGAACAATTTATATATATATCCGTATGGGAGACATAATAAGCCTATACCATCTTGTGAGCAAACTTGCCAACAAAAACACAATTTTATTTTACATCATTTTTTATAAACACAAAAAAAAAAAATCAATGTCATCCTCTATGATGTACTTGTCTTGTTTCCTGCCCTAAACAACTCAATATATTCCAATTCTTTCACTTTCAGGTGGCCTAATTGTCTTTAATACATATTAAATTCTGAATCAATAGAAAGTAAAATTCTATTTATTTTTATTATTTAATTAATTTTTCATTAATATTTAATAGTTTTTTTCTTAAATCAGTTTTCTTGAATTTTTTTGAAAATCCACAAAGCCCCTTTATCAACTAGAATGGACTTCGAGTTAATAGGCCCCTCCATCTAACATTCGATAGTTTATTACCACCTATTATGAAGTTTGAAATATTTCTTAAAAAGACAATAAACAAATAAAAATTAGCAACTCAATTCACATACAAATAAAAATAATAACTTGTGAATATATTTATTTATGTTATATCTCATGACATGTGAAAGGCATATATAATCATGATTTTGATTGTTTGTATAAAACATTGAAAATTTTTAATCAACCATTATCTTATGAAGACATAAAAGATAAAAAGAAACAATTACGTGATGAAGAAGAGTTAGAGAATAATATAAGCTGCAATATATGGTGAGTTGACGGGATCAGGGATCAAAATTGAGGCCGTCAGGGCCCGTCAAAGGCCTCTCAGCCCGTCAGTGAAGTGGCATCTCAATTTTCCTCGTCATATAAAATGAAGTTTTGAATTTTTGACATTTTAAAAAAAAATTATTTATTTAAATTTAAATGACATTTAAAGGGCTGTCATTAAAATCGCCCGTCATCAATTTTTTATGGGTGATAGTCAGTCCTGACTCCTACCAGGCTACCAGCATTTACACCAGGCTACGTGTCACTCGTTCGGACTGTCTCGAGTCTCGACTCTCCAGACTCCAGGTTTGATGGCAGGCAGGCTTTACTTCAGAATTTAATTCCAGAGCTACTCTTCACTCGCCCGGGCGCCTCATCGTTTTCTTTTGAATTGTGTTAGTCCGCGACTCTGCTGTTCTCTGTTGTTCTGTTATGAAGTCTGCCTGTGCGCGCCGTTCAACTTGTTTACCTTTGTATTGTGTGGGAGAATCAGGTCGGTTGAAGGCTCAGGGATTGAGGGATGGGCTGCAAAGGACGACTCCGGCATCCTCTCGCGAGTCGCGGCCCACTGGCATCGCTAACTAGTTCGAAGGTAGCATCACTAACTGGTGGCCCTGGTTCTAAGCTGCATAGAAGGTAGCATCGCTAGCTGGTTGTACTTGGGCGTGGCGGTGGTGACCTCTGGAGTCGGCACAGGTCTATCTGCATCCTGTTTTCCTCTGCAGGTCTGAGGTATCCATGTTCTTCTTAATTAATTGTTTTATGCGTTTTCCAAGCGTTTCCTCTTTCCTCTTTTGGGGTTTGCTCTCGTTGGGGTTTGCGAATTGTCAGGAATTGGGGTTTGCTTGAGATGATGCGCCGTAATTCCCTATGACTGTTATTCCAATTTCCATTGTTTGCAACTATCCAAAATCATATTTATCTTCTTAAGTAATGTTGAAATTCTGAAAGTTGGTGAAAACCTTGAGCAATCTCAACTAACAATTCCGCTCGCCATTTGCTAATTCAAGATCATCTCTGTCAAATTTTTTGGAGAAATTTTTAAAAATAGAAAAGAGCCGAATCAAAATCATATTAAACGTTGGTTGTTTTTACTCAACGATCAATTTAATCAGAGTTATACTTTGTGGTCACACAGAGCCCAGGTTGACTTACTTTCTCAGACAAATTGCAGCAGATTTCCAAATTGATTCGAGAAAATTGGATGTCCCCGAGTCAAAATGAAATGGCCAAGAAAACATATTGAATACTGTTATACAAACTTTGCATATGCTCTACTACTACTTTATTAACGATACAACAAAATATCTTATAGCGCTCTCACTAGTAATCAGAGAGCATTTATGCTTTTGCAATAGGGGAGGAAGCATTAGGATTGATTTCAATAGTTACGCCTGGAGAGAGTGACGCCATCGCCCACAGGGATTTGGCTCTTTGGCTATTTGCTATATGAAGGAGTCTAATATAAACACAGTGTAAAACCCATGATGGGAAAACCAAACATACGTTGTGATTTCTGTCATAATTACCTTAAAATTATGATCCACTCGCAATCGCAAGCAAACTTCAAAGGTTTGTGGAAAGTTCCACATGAACAATCAGGGACATTTCCCCATAAGCAAAAATTGCATTTCAAGCATTTATAAATGATAATGTGTATAGTAAGCAACATGTTAAAATAATTTCTCAGTTCAAAAAGCTATCACCCCCAGACTCTTTCCTATCCTTTCTTATAATCTGACTGGCACGGTGGCACCTCTAGCTTTTTTATACAGATAAGAGCCTCAAGTTTTGGGAGGCTCTTAAGATGCCTAAAGCTACCATGTTTTAAGCTTGCAAGGAAAATCATTTCATAGAAAGTTCAGTGAGGCATAATATCAATTATCACCTGTATGATATCGAATTTCAAAACATGAATATTGATAATATACTAAGATTAAGCAGACACGGCATAAAAACGTAGTTAAATTACACAGAAATGTTTAATAAAATTTAGATGGGATAAAGACATAAATAAACTTACCAGCAGCACGAAGAAATTTGCCATGGCTTTGAATATGGTTAAAGTCGAATGAGATGTTTTGTCTGTCCATTTTTGCATTTGGATCTGGATTGAGTTGATCTCTAAGTAAATCAGCAGCTACAGCAATAGAAGAATATGTAGGTTGGCGGAGATCCACGAGGCTTCCTGGTGCAGCAGGCTTTGGAATGAGAGGCCTGAGATTCGCCGATTCGCCACTTTGTTACATTGTTTTCCCCAAAACTGCTCTCCTTTTAAAACTAACTGCTGTTTTCCCCTGTTTTCCCCAAAACTGCTCTCCTTTTAAAACTAACTACTGTTTTCCCCAAAACTGCTCTCCTTTTAAAACTAACTGCTGTTTTCCCCAAAACTGCTCTATAATCGGGGTAGTAGTAAGAAATTTGTATTTTAAGCAGAAGATCCCTAAATTCTTCAGCAGATTCAACCATTGCTGCAGCTCGCAGAGTCTACAGCCATTCCAATTTCCCCTATTTCCCTCAACAAATATAAGTGGGATCTCATTAACAAATCTATTGGGGCGCCCCTTAATTTTTTGGTTTTTACTGATAGGTCTCCTACTCAATTTCCACAATGTGTGTGTATAACGTGGCTTTTCTGTCTTTGGAATAGTTTTGATTATCTCAAGTATGACGGTGTAATTACATTTAGTATTCTGAGGATTCTGAAATGGCAGCCATTATTGCGTTTGTGTTGTCCATTAAGCCAGAGTTAGCAAACTATTTCCACTTGAAGATGTCATAAGATGTCATAAGTTTTTATAGTTTCTCTTTGGACTGTGGTTGCAGTACGAATACAAGAGCAGAACTTCTGGCTCTTTGGGCTGTTCTTAGAGTGAGTTGTTTGATGGGTCTACCCATTCATTTGATTTTTGGTGATTCGATGGTGATTATTTATTGGATAAACAGACTTACAGCCCTTGAAATTACTACTCTGATGCACTGGTGTGATGAAATAAACTATATGTTGTAGCTTGTCCCACCGGTAATCTTCAAACATATCTTCTGAGAGCACAACATGATAGCTGATGGTCTTCAAAAGCAGGCTCTGAAAATGGAATTGGGATCTGGATATTTCACTGAAACATTGGATGGGAAGGTCATTGAACATGGCCAATTCATACTTTTTTAGTTGTTGTTTATCATCTTTTTTCAGCGTTTGAATGACATGCAGATGTACTTCTTTCTCTGTCTGTTACATAGGAGACCTATCAGCTAGCAGGTCTTGCTTAGGAGTGTATGTTTGTAGGTCACTTTTGATTATATAGCATATTCTGACCTGATAATTCAGGGATGATGAGAAAAGTCTGCTACGATCAGACTTTGTTTCTATTTTGTTGACTGGCAGCTTTGCAGACTTTTCTTTCTATTTGTCTATATGCTGAACTGGAATGTTACTTCCTACTGTCATGAAGATGGTTGATGTATAATATGTCTTTTGATTCATATGAATAACAAAGACTGGTATTTTTTCCTGTGAAAAAAAAAAGTTTTATTTTAAAAAAAATTTGTGTCATAAATTTAATTGAAATGCATTATCTTTTTAGCACATTTTTTTAATGAAGTGTGCAATTAATCTATTACTGTCATTTGAAATGTGAGTTTTTTTGAAAGCCCTTCATCAATGAAGGGCTGCATGAATATATAACCTTCAATATGAAATTAAGACCAGCCCTTCAATCTTGATCCCTGGACGGGATCCACCTCAACCTTTACGAGTATGCCAACTCAAACTAGTATTGGCCAATTCATGATAGCTATTGTACCTCCTTGTTGTTGCATCAGAGCTAAACCTACTCGACATTTTTTTAGAGACACTCATAGCTCCTAGGCACTGAATTGATCCAAGCACTATTCCCGGGATTTGGGCTTCACACAATGTTTTCATTCCTTTTTTTCGACCTGTGCTAGGCTAGTAGTGAGGGTCGACTCTTCATAGCGGTGTACTTATTTGTGGCAAATAAAATATTTATATATAATTAATACTATCAATTTATCCCAACTAATCAATAGGGAATGTAATTTACCGCCATTACTTGCTCTATCCGGGAACCGTGCGACCGTGCTCCTTTACCATCTTACCGTCCTGTTAACTCTTTTCTGATTCCGGCCGAGCGTAGCAGGAAACCAAAAGCACTTCATTTCTATTACCGAAGTAAATTGCTAACTCAATCCCTCAATCCTTGGAGGACGGATGTAGGACCTGGGAAAGCAGGAAGACCTTTCAGTTAGACAACCACCAACTGTTCTGGAATCGTTGGAACTGCCTTTTTCTATACTGCCTTAACTTCAGGCATGGAGTGGAGGTCGACACTTTAAGGGAACATTCCTATTTACCTTTTAGAAGCCTACTTCATGAATGGAAGTTGAGTGGGTTGCACAGGAAAGGAAGGAAGGAACAACTTGTCGTGGTGGGATCCTCAGAACTGCCTTTGGAACTACTGCTTTACTACAGAAATTGGAAGGCTTGCTTGGGTCAGCAGAACATTGCTATTTCATTTATGAAGCTTTCCTTTACTTCATGTGCATACTATTAACAACGTATCACCCTTTACTTGAACTGCCTCACCTTAGTGGATGGGGGGATGGATGAGAATACAGAAAGAGAGGGGAAAGGAGGCGCGTAGCGGAGTTCTTCGAAAACATGCTCGAATAATCCTCGTATACAAAGAGAAGGGGTGAAGCAAATTATATACGTAATTATGCCGCTTGCTTTCGCACCTTGAAACGAAGTCTTTCACGAACGAAACGTGTAGAGAGGTTAGAAAAAAACCAGCCCTACTTCGAGCAAGTTTGAAAACCGCTGCTTGCGCACCTTTACTTTGCAATTCTGCTAGCACCCAGGACCAAGGCTATTGGAATTATGAAAATAAGCAATTTGCCTATAGAAAAAAAGGGAGGAGTTCGCTGCGCCCCAGAGGAGAGGCATAATCTCCTTCCGATACCTATGTGCCAGGTCATTTAGTTTAGTGGGTGGATTCAGGGAATCTTCCTTATCACGAAGCCTTACTGGTTAGGTTGGTTGATATCAGGCGGGGATTTACATATGTTATTTCTCCATACTACTGGATGAAGGCCCCCAGGCCCAAGCCGGAAGTAACATTATGAATTTATCGAGTTTACTAGAGAAAAATTCCGAGTGAGAGAACCCGATGAAGGGGAACTCGAACCCCCTCAACACGAGGTTTTAACTTATAAAATAAGCGTCTGGTAAGGTTTTTTGTATCGACCGGAACCACTCAACAATGAACAAACTAGCTGTTCGGAGAATGGACTTTTCATTTTCACCCTTCCCAACTTTGTGTCAGCCCCCCTTGGTGCCTTAATATGCGAGGTACGCAGTCAACGAAGTCGGTTTAAATCGGGCAGGCCTTTATAGACGTCAGTTATTGATCCTACCTTCTATATTTTATTTTTAACTCCGTGCCTCATTGTTTATTATTCTTTAGCACTTCATCACTTCGTGCCTCGCCTCCTTTAACTCAGGGAACACATTTACCAATGAATTGAGTTCCTTACTGATAACACCGAGTTCTTGAACCCAGATGAATCATATGCCTACGAACCCGTCCAAACACATATTCTCTTTATCCAAAACGTGGTTGGGGACGTTTTTCGGATCCATCGGCAACAACCCTCTCAACTTAGGGAGAGCTTTACACGGGCGTTCCAAAGGAAAAAGAGATAGATAGCATTGTTGGATGGACCGGCGTTCCACAATAAACACTTGCTTGCTTAAATCAGACTTACTTAGTTTGGACGTACTTAGACCCTTTTCTAGTACTTCTGCCTACTCGCCTTCACTGTGACCACTCCACTATCAACCCACCTGCTTCAACCGGGCACCCATATTTACTGCCTGCCATAACAACAGCGGCATTGGATCGGACGAATGAAAGGGCTTCACATAGAGCTTTTTAACGGGTAGGGTTGGCATACAGCATTCACAAGCTAGGCTTCAATAACACTTGCTTGAGGCACGGAGTGGTTCAGAGCCTACAAAATTATTGTCAGTTGGACAGCAGGTTGGACCGCAGCTACCTACTGGCTTGTGTGGGATCCTCAGAACTGCCCTTGTAAATACTCCCACTTATTGGATGGGATCAATGGGGTCCTTAGACCATTCCATATTTACTTCTTCAGCCTACTGTTTGTTATAAAGTTGGGGTTATGTTACCAACTGGTGTAGGTGGGATCGTGGCGTGGGAAGAAATGCCCTATTGAGGAACTACAGACAGAACTTATTATATTAAATGGGAGGGAGTCNGTGGGTGGGATCGTGGCGTGGGAAGAAATGCCCTATTGAGGAACTACAGACAGAACTTATTATATTAAATGGGAGGGAGTCACCACTTGAGTCACCACTTAGACTTTGAGGATTACCTATTCCTACTTTATTATCTTTCATTTGCGACAGCAACCGACTCACGCTTCGCCCGTTGTATTAACCAATCGTGATTTACTATCTTCTCACTTACCCGACTTAGGAATGCCCCAACCTCTTGCTGAATGAATCTTTGTGGGTACAGCATTAATCCTAGTTACCTTTATTATACTTTTCCTTTACTTAAGTGTTACCAACTACTCCACATGAACTTTGTTACTGAACGGGCTTGGCATAGGGACTTAGAGCATTTGTTTATTATATTTAGAAGCCAGAATAATTACCTTTCAGTTGCATAAGATAACCACNACAGCATTAGTCCTAGTTACCTTTATTATACTTTGCCTTTACTTAAGTGTTACCAACTACTCCACACGAACTTTGTTACTGAACGGGCTTGGCATAGGGACTTAGAGCATTTGTTTATTATATTTAGAAGCCAGAATAATTACCTTTCAGTTGCATAAGATAACCACCAGTCCTGGGATCATGCATGAACATAGCCAGCCCTGTTTTATTAAATACTGCCCGACTACTTATGATGGATGATATCTTTCTTACGCGCTTGGGTCGGTGGGCACTTTGAACATTTGTATTCCCCTTTGTATTCCCTTGATTATNATAATGCATGAACACAGCCAGCCCTGTTTTATACTGCCCGACTACTTATGATGGATGATATCTTTCTTACGCGCTTGGGTCGGTGGGCACTTTGAACATTTGTATTCCCCTTTGTATTCCCTTGATTATTACCTTTCAAAGCCTACTGGATTACTGAAATCGATGACCTAACCTAGTAGTGTTTACCACTCTTTGAAACTGCCTCACCTAACTTATTCTAGTTACCAACCTCTAGTTACTCCTTACCCAACCCACTTAGTTATGCCCCAAACCTNTCCCCTAACTTATTCTAGTTACCAACCTCTAGTTACTCCTTACCCAACCCACTTAGTTATGCCCCAAACCTTTGAGCGAGCGTTGGACGGGCTTCAGACATTGATAGGAGATGCCCAGACAGACAGCATTGCCAGGAAATAATTTGTTTTAACTTGCTTTATGAGGAATGAAATGTTGCTACTGCACTATACTTATCTTATATAGACGGGATNAGGCTTCAGACATTGATAGGAGATGCCCAGACAGACATCATTGCCAGGAAATAATTTGTTTTAACTTGCTTTATGAGGAATGAAATGTTGCTACTGCACTATACTTATCTTATATAGACGGGATTCACCCAGCCAGCTTACATNTCCCCCAGCCAGCTTACATCCAGCAGTATCACATACAGCGCACCATCACTACGTATACACCTGAAAGACCTAGACCTGCTGCCCTGGACACTTACTTCATTAANACAACGCACCATCACTACGTATACACCTGAAAGACCTAGACCTGCTGCCCCTTACTTCATTAATATCCTGGGTGGGTACCACTTTTAATATTGTACCGGCCAGAGCGTTGCCCAGGATACGATTGAGGCATTATCAACAACCGCATTCCTAGGACCTAGGAAGAGCCCTAATAGCCTTTCATTTTANTCTCCTGGGTGGGTACCACTTTTCATATTGTACCGGCCAGAGCGTTGCCCAGGATACGATTGAGGCATTATCAACAACCGCATTCCTAGGACCTAGGAAGAGCCCTAATAGCCTTTCATTTTA
>LPNX010252805.1:579287-591218 GCA_001517045.1 Pseudotsuga menziesii
GTCCCTCCCTTACCAACCAGACTCCAAACAATCTTTTTATGGGCTTCACATAGAGCTTCGTTTCTTGTACGGGCGAGATAGAGCACCTGCGTTCGATAACACACACTTGCTAACATATTCTTACTTCGGGGGTACCACCATTTAGCTTTTCGGGACGGGCTCCCAGCCAGATACTATGAATTCTGACAGCATTGCTAGAAAATGCCCAGCCAGACAACATTATCCAGATATCTCTACTTCCCTTTAATTTAGTGCCTACCAGCCTTTCTATTTTTACTCACTTTTAACCACCCTTCTCTTTACTTACCAAACTTAGTGATTAGACGTGCTTGGGTAGGGTCGGGTCGGTGAGCACTTAGACCNCCCCCTTCTCTTTACTTACCAAACTTAGTGATTAGACGTGCTTGGGTAGGGTCGGGTCGGTGAGCACTTAGACCTTGAAGTATAATATTACCTTTTGTCAGAAAGGAGTAATTACTTCAGTGTGAACTACAGCAATCCACCTGTTTGTTCTATTTACCCACTTATAGATACTTCCTCACTTAACCCCTACTTTGTTATCCCCAAACTTTTAGCATTCACTGGCCTTCAAACACCATTGCCAGTAAATAATTTGTTTTAACTTGCCTTAAATCATGCTTACTTGGGACGCGCTTATACTTCCTTTGAGATTTGATAAGTATATCGATTTTAATAATTGTTTTTCCATGGTCTGGTTGTAAGCAAGCTCGGGCTGAAGCCAGACTTGTTGGTATATACAAACTTGTTTTAAATGCTGCAAGCAGATCGATCTGATAATGTCATACCAAAACCCAAGTTTTTGTATGGCCTTATTAGATCAGGTTTTGGTATGGCCTTATCAGATCGATTTGCATGCCCAACAAGTCTGGCACCTCAAGTGACATTTCCATGTCATGGCACCTCATTTGTCTACTAATCAATGGATCCATGAGATAGAAGGGATCCACTCAGTTCCTCTAGGGTCAACTGAGATAGATCTTTTGCTTCTTTTATGGTAGTCATTACCATAATAAATTTTTTGGTGAGATATCTTAGAATCTTCTTAACAACTACCTTCTGTTTTAGAGGTTCATCATAGGTTTGAAATTGGGTTGCAATGCCCAAAACTTTAGTCATAAACTGATGTATAGTTTATGTTTCTTTCATTTTCAAACTTTCAAACTGAAGTCAAAGGGTTTGCAATCTTACCATTTTACTCAATTTGTTCCCTTATAGGCAGATGCGAGCAGATTCCAAGCTTGATGTGCGCTGGTGGCTCTTGAGATCTGCGGGAAAATGGACTCCTCAATGTAGCTTTGTATAAGCTATTTCGCTGTGAGATATGTGTCTCAACGAGCTTCCAGGACATTCTTCTAGGCATTAGACATTGCAGCTGGAGCATTTGTATCAAGTACTTTGAACTCGATTTCAACCATATCCCAACATTTGTTGAGCTGGAGAAATGTCTTCATCTTGATAGACCAAAACTAATAGTTGGTCCTGGTCAGTACGGGTCTAGAGATCTGATTCAAATTAAAGGTTCTTGTGCTGGTAGTGGTCATCTTCTTATGGCTATTTACTTGATCAAACTGGATCTGAATATCTGATAGAAGATCTGGTCCTTTAACTCAGTGGTGCAACTTGTATAGCTAGCACATGGAGACACTTTTCCTTCAAATAAGGTGCGTCATCGACGCTCTTTTTCCTTAGACAGGGTGCATCACTGGCACACTTTTCCTTCAGACAAGGTGCGTCACCGACACTCTTTTTCTTCAGACAAGGTGCATCACTTACACACCTTTCCTTCAGAGAAGGTGCATCACCAACGCACTTTTCCTTTAGACAAGGTGTGTTAGTTGTGTCAGTGACACACTTTTCCTTCAGACACGGTGTGTCACTACTCCAAAAGAGTAAAAGAAGGAAAAAAATAAGCTGATGTATTCTCGTATTGATCACAACCTCCAAGAAGATTGAATCTATGTGTGTGTGTGCTTTCCACCAAGTGAAAAGGCTTACCCAAGACAAAAAGGAATGGATTAGACCATACGCACTGATACCATGTTAAATTTTAACAAACAGATGAAACATAAATGGCAAAACACACAATGGGAATATTGATTGACTTCTCATTATTACACATCAACATATATAGGACTACATAACAACAAAACCATGGGTCAAAAAATACTATGGGTCACTAATCAAGATAAGGTAACCAAATCAACTACTCAACTAACCAACTAATTTATGCACTATTGACCAGTGAATTACATTTCATAACTAAAGAAAGACAAACATCATCGTGTCTGGATCCAACGAAAAGCACGATAATTTTTTTTTTAAACTTTAAATTAAAAAATCAAAATTCAAATGTTTGAATTATAGGTTTAAAAAAAACCCCAACTCCCAATTAATTTGGCCAGTCAATTCATATATGTACTCCGCCTCAAATATAACACTGATTTTTCTAAATTTTTAACTCATCACAACTATGATGATGTAATAATGTTTATTTTAAAGCTTTTGAAATACATAAATAAAATTATAAATAATTCCAAAAGATTTTTTAACTTTTTTAAGATGCCATAAACTAAAATGGGTTGTTCTCAATAGATATTTAATAACCACCGTCATGGTTATAAAGTAGAGATATTTGTTCTTGTAGTATTTTCTCTTCTAAATCCATTACTTTTACATCTTCCATTACTACAACGGAAATATTTTCTATCTTTTTTTCTCATGTTATTTTTGTCATCTTCATATATAATATTCTTGGTAACTTTGGTCTGATAAACCAAAGTTGGTCTCAGTGGACATTAATCATCATCATCATCACAACTATAATAAGATAAACATCAATTTATTTAAGAAATAGTTTCCATCCACGTAGAAAAATTATTTTTGGGAGGTTTCACTTTTTATTCATACAATTTATACAATGTAAATATTGTTTTTTAAAATAAAAATTGGTTTTTTTATTAAAATAATAATGAGTGTTGTAATTGTGTCATCCATCCTTAATACAAACAAAACAAAAGAGGGGCAATATAGTACAAATATCCTCCAAACAGTTTAGAACATGCTTAAAAAAAATCCTATGTACCTTATTTTAAGAGTATAATGTTGTACCGTGACTTTAAGAGTATAGTGTTGCCATTGATCAAAACTTAAATCAAAAGGTTATTATGGAAAGGAGGGAAAAATAATGATAAAAAGTTGCACCTAGTGGATTGGAAAATGGTGGGGCTCTTTTTTCAAGGAGGTTTATAAATAAAACACCCTAAGGTAAACAACCTCGCCTTGGACGTAAAAATCTTATGGAGCATAGTCTCAGGGGAGAAACATTGGGTTAAAGAAATAATGCAAAAGAAGTATCTTGGGGAAATAGGGTTCGATGCCTAAATCAATCTCCAAGAAAACAAAAAGAAACTAAAATTTTGAAATTATGTAATGAGTCTTGGGTGTTTTATCACAAAAATGTTCATTGGATTCCTAGAAATGGCAATAAGATCAACCTCTAGGAGTACTGTATTATAGATATCCCCATTACCCCCCCCCCTGTGGGCACTATTCTAGATCTCCAAGGGCTACAAATCTGGCTGAGGAGTGAAGGTATAGAACAACTTAGAGATTTGTGTGCCTTGGAAAATTCAAAAGAAGCAAGGTGGAAATATTGGATTCAAATTGACCCTCAACCACACCCCCCCCCCCTCATTTGCTTCTTGGCTTAAAATCAGTTTTTATCAAAATTTGAATGGTAAGGCCCCAATGAACGATTCAACCCATATTCTAGGGGTTGGGGTGCTCAAAATGGAAAGTACACTGTAAAACAAGGATACCAGACCCTCCTCCAAGACTAAGGGAATTCACAGAACTCAATATGGAAAGGGGTTTAGAGGAATAATGCCCAACCGACGATCAATGTATTGTGTTGGGTGATTTCTCCTGGGAAAATCCTCACAGGGGACAATCTTTAGAGAAGAGGTTTTCAAGGTCTATCTCGCTGCTCGTTATGTTCTTCCCACTTCTGATCCATTCAAAATTTATTCATTGAATACTAATTATTCAAGAATATTTGGAAAGAAACCATCGGTCCGATAATACCCAAATTACAAACCGCCAAAATCAGTTGGAGAATAGTTTCAATCCCAGGATCATTACCTTTCTAGGCCTCTTCAAAATAAATCTCTCCTCAAGTGGCTTTGGTTGACTCTTCCTAATTTATAATTTGGAATATTTGGTTAGCCCGAAACCAATCCATCTTCCAAGATATTCACTCCATTGTTGCCCAAGTTTCCCATGGGGCCAAAGCTCTTATGACCAAATTCTACTTAGAACAAAAAATATCCCCCAACTAACCATCACCCTATCCTATGAAGAGAAGGTGTGGTTATCTTCAATGAATCTCTTGACCAATCAAAAGAATGGGACACCTAAACATAGATCCCTCCCATCCTAGACTATCTGGTTATCATCAACATAGTTTCAAGAAGCGACAGCAGAGACAAAAGAATTACATTCTCTTTTTTTATGGGGCTTTGAAAGGAAATCTAGGGGCAACAAGAGCAGGTTAGGAGATACTTAATCATGATGGAAAATAAAAAAATCAAGTTGAAATGGGGCATTGTGGATTCCACTATAATATCCCTTGTCATTGAAAAATATGCGATGTAAATATGTGTATGTACTAGTTCATGGCTAGGAGCTCAAGGCCAAGGTACCACTAGTGAACATTGTAGCATCAATCATCATTGTGATTTTGTGATCTAAGAACCATGCACTAAGTAAAAGTATGGTGATGTTATGTGTATGATGTAAAATGTTGTAATGAAATAATGAAAATAGAACTCAGGATTGAATGAGAAACGCAACTGAAAAGAGGGGCAACGGTATCCACTACGGGGAGAGGGTTAAAGGCTAGTGAAGCCTTGAGAAATTGATTGATGATGATCGAAAGTTAACTTGACACCTTTGGGTGTTGAAGGAAAAGAAAGATAAAAGTAAGTTGTTAATGTTCGATTTATTGCTTAAGTCAAAATCTAGGAACATAGGAGGCAGGTGTCGGGGGGGTGGGGGGTGGTGATCTTTGACCCCGGAGGAAATAAGATCTTCTCATATGCTTGGGGCCTAGGGAAAAATACCAATAATCAAGTAGAGCAGGCCGCTTTGATGCAGGGGATTGAAACCATGAAAATCTACAAGTTTGTGACTTTCTAGTCTTTGGTGATTCTTGGATCGTCATACAGAAGATGAAGAAAATTCAAGATGAAAAGGAAGAAAGTAAAAGAAAAGTGCAAAAAAGAATTCTAGATCATATTGAGGACCCCTCAAAGATAAATTTCTTCCATTTAAAGAGAAAGAATAATACTGAGGTGGACCTAGAAGTAACTAGAAGACCATGCCTGAAATAAGGAGTATTGTGAGTTAATCACCTCCTCCCTTCCATAAAATGGTCTTCTTGCTTTCACCTGTAATCAATCTTCCTAAGCAGCAAACTTTGGAGTAGGGGTGGATTATGTTCAAACAAGAGCCATGAAGTGGCAATGTCATCGCAGTTGTTAGTAGCTATTGCTATAACACCAATGCTATAAGAAAAAACAACTAGTTTATTTAACCATCTACAAAAGTTTTAACATGCCACTTTTATGGATTATGTAATCTAAACATACCTTGATTTTAGATTTTAAATAAATGAGGTTGTTTTTATATAAATGTATAGTAGTGACATATTTCCATCTAAAAATATAAATATAAAGTATTTTTAGAACTTTGTTTCCATAAAAATATATTTAAACATATTATTAGTGACCTCCTTATATATGTATTAAGTATAATTATAACAAAAAACTAAAATTAATGAAGGGCACATCTTGCAAATAGACATGTAAAAAACATGTGAGTGGCTTTTCAATATATTAAACATTATTTGTAATTTTTTTGAATTCTAGGTAAATATTCCTAAACCATAATAAAAACAAAGACGATATATTTTTTTGTTGGTAGTGCGAAATGAGACTATATATTTTTTTGATGGTAGTGCGAAATGTTGTGGGGTCGACCCACTTGTATAATTTCGTTAATATATTATAATCTATAATTATGGAAAAGAAAGAATAAATTACATCATCACATAGCATGCACAAAATTTATAGAAATAAGGTCAACGTGCAATCACCACTATATCATCTAATAACTAAACCAAAGTATAACAAACCAGCATTGGGATGACAACAAAAGTTAATATAAAATTCACCAGAATCAAACGGTGAGCCATAACCAGTGAGTGATCTGTTGGAAGTGCATCACAAGATCACACTATTTCCAATGTATGACGATGGTTCTTCCCCCGGAACAAAACTCCAATTCCTTAGAAATGCAACTTTCTTTTTCAATTTTTCAATTTTTTCCAATTTTTTTTTATCTCATATCCCCTCTTCATCTGTGAAGTCATTCTCTATGGTTAGGATCACAAAATAAGGAGAAAATATATTTTCAAAGAATTGTGAAGTATTGCAGCTCTTGCACCTAAATGTTAGGGGAGTTATCCTGTGACCAAAGCATAGCAGTTAAGTTTAAGAAGTAAATTGGACCCATTATGGTCTGCATAAATCGAAGTATGCTCCCATTTTTTCGCTCATTTATTTGACATAGAAAAACAGACCCAAGTCACTGGAATTTAGGGGTATTGCATTTGGTTACATTAAACATAAGATCTTCTTTAGGGGTATTGCATTTGGTTACATTAAACATAAGATCTTCTTGAGATTTAGAATCATTATTACTTGCTTTATAAAACTACAATCTTTATTATCTTTCTTTATAAAATTAAGATCTTTTTGAGATTTCCAATCATTATTATTTTGCTTTATAAAATAATTAATCTAAAATAGGTTGTCTGGATTTAACATAATGAAATGCCAAGTGTTTTACATGTGAGATATATGTCCGTTAAATCAGTCTTTTTGTTGTTAAAACAATTCCAGGTTAGTTCTCTTTATGTCAAATCTTTCAGCCTGATGAGGCCTTGTGATTATCCTAAGATACTTTTAGCATGTCGTTAATGTTACACCAACCTTGCTAATTCATCTTCTTTTGTGTTTACAAATTATTATTTTTCTGATTATTTCAAGTCTTTAACTTAGTTTACCCCGCAACAAATTTTCTTTTTTATTTCACCTAAAACAAAATATAAAAATATATATATATATATATTTTTTAAATTATTTTTAAAATGGTTTTAATATATTTTTTAAATTATTTTTAAAATGGTTTTAAAATACTTTTTTATTATTTTAGTTTAAAACAAAAAGTTAAAAATATTAAGTTTCCCCACTATCTTGTCAACTTACGACTACTTTACTTTCATCTATTTTTAAAATGATTTTATAATTTTCATTTATTTTTAAAATGATTTTAAAATAATTTTTTATATTTTTACTTAAAACGAAATGTAAAAAATAAAAGTTTACTCCACTATATGTGGTAAGCTTACTACTACCTAAGCTACCTCATCAATATCGTGTGGTCCAAACAGTTGATGCACAATATTCCATTTGTATGATTGAACTTTGGTTGATATGAATTGCAATTGATAATTCGACTTTAAGATTCTCATAGCAAACGTTTGATATGAGCAGATCCCCTTTGTTTCTTTGCTTTAATCTGCCTTCGATCTCTTCAGTGTCATTTGTAAGCGGGCATTTGATATGAGTAGATCCCCTTTGATTCTTTGCTTTAATCTCCCTTCGATCTCTTCAGTGTCATTTGTAAGCTGGCGTTTGATATGAGATGATCCTGTTTGATTCTTTGTTTTAATCTGCCTTCGATTTCTTCAGTGTCATCTGTAACCGGGTGTTTGATATGAGAAGATCCCCTTTGATTCTTTGCTTTAATCTACCTTTCGATCTCTTCAGTGTGATTTGTAAGCGGTCGTTTGATATGAGCAGATACCCAATGATTCTTTGCTTTAATCTACCTTCGATCTCTTCAGTCTTTGTAAGATGCCTACACGTTTTCCTTTATATAATTTTAAAGCTCTGTGACCGCAAAGTTTCAGTTAAAACAAGACGAACCGCAAAGTTTCATAACCCATCCCACGTGTCGGCGAAGGAATGTGAGCCTGAACCCACATATGTTAAATCACACGTTTCATTTGGTTTGATCAATTTCTATGAAATATAGTTAATACACAAGAATGTTGGGTATAGCCCGTCACAGTACATCAAAAGGGGTATCAGTAGTTGAATTAAGAATTATCTCACAGTTCATCCAAAGAGATATCCGTAGTTCATCCATCAATTTATATTTCAACATATGTTGTATTTATTATCAAATTCATTATTAATCATCAATGTAAACCAACTCACATAGCAAAGTAGCTTACTTAAATCGTCTGCCAATCTCTTAGAGCTTCAGTTTTGTTTGCAAGCTTCATCTCCTTCTAATTGAAGGTTGAAGGTTGACCATTGGCTTCCTTTTTCTTGATGCTCTTTTGCAAGGTCTGGTCGCTCCGATTGTTGGGGCCTGTCTATTTTTGTATCTTAGTTGGCTCTGTTTCTTTGTCTTGGGATTGTCTTAGGCTTTTCTTAGTAAGCTAGTGTTTTTGTCTTATGTAAACATTCTCCCTAAGCTTTTAGATATTTATAATTAATTTTTTTTCCCAAAGTTGAACTCGTTTCTATTGATTTGATTTTAAATGTAAAGAAAATTCTTCAAAATCAAGAAGATTCAGCAGTACCTATGTCAAATTCTAATAAAATTGCTTTCTTTGAAACTATTGGCGGATGAGTGAAGACTGCACATCAACCTCTCCTCTAACTTGATATTTTTAAGAACTTTAAACTAAATGAATAGAACTGTCTATGAAAGTCAAACCTCCAATGGCTAGGTGCTGCAATTATCTATGAGACTCCTAAAACTACAGTACTACTGCTAAAAGCATGCCTTATTATTATCAACTTATTCTTTATCTTGTTAATTGATGTACCGTGTGACACAGCAAAAAAAGAGACTGTTAAGAATTAGTTTCAATAATAATTTGAGCTATTTTATTGTGATGTTATACCTGAGTAAGGAACAATTCTCAAATTTTTATGGCCATTTTTCATATTTCAATTTCTCATTGAGATTAGCAAAATATGGTTTTTATTTTGTGGAAAGCATCATTATTCTCATTGAAGCACACAAATTTAATCTGTCTTAATTAAGATTGGCATTTCACCACATTGCAGGCAGGATGGCATTTCACCACGTTGCACTATGACAGGCAAGACGACACCACGACACCGATTGCTTTGAAGTTGTTAAACAGGACCCTCGCCCCTTGCTTGCTCATAGGATACTTAAGATATCTACAAAATCAACAATTATTATTGGGATGGATGTCTCAAATGGTTCTCCAAGACATGCAGATTTATGTTATCCAAATTTTTGACTGAAATTAATAGAAGCTTAAATTTAATATATGTTGTTATGTGGTAATATTTTTGTATTTTAGTTTTTTTTTTTAAATCTTGTAATTTGTTATTTAGTTGAGTTTTGTTCAACATTTTTACCCATAAATAAATGTTTAGTTGAGTTTTACTCAACATTTTTTCCCATAAATAAATTTCAGGAGTTTCAAATGGTTTCCCTAAATTTTATTTTTACAACAAACTTTCCATACAAAAGGACTAAGGATTTTTCAACCAGAGAAAATGCTTATAATCTATTGGCATTACAGAATCCTAGATTACAACATTCTGTAATGGTCTATACAAACAAATGAGAGTCCTTTTGATATAACGAGATGTTCACAGGTGGTTGACAGTTACAGACAAATTATTTGAAAAATTAAACAACATCATTGAAGCAAAGTTTTATTGAAGTCCAGAAAAATTCAAATAAAATCCATAAAACCATAAATTAATGGAGATAGTTACTCCTTCCTATATTTCTATCATTGTTACTTACTCCTTGCCTCTTTCTACAAATAACGTTGGGAGCTGATAACCCCATAGCATTGCTGGAGGAAGGCCATCAAATATCGAACAAGACGATGAATATTAATAAGAAGAAGATAGGGTTCCCTCTCTGCTATTACCATCTTGATGTAGCTCTCGTGGTTTTCATGAACCTATACATAACTAGAGAATTACTTGACAGGAAGGATACATAAGCTGATAGGTCACAGGAAGATATTAATTCTTGTTTGAAATTGCATGAAAGAGATGAGGAGGATTGGAATATGGTGGAGAAGAAAGCCAATCAGTTGATGCTCAGTGGCTCAGTATTTTATGTGAATGGATTCAACACATATGGGCTAATTGTTGTTTTCAGTGGATAGTTCCACCAAAGCCAAAGTTTGAGAATCGCTACAGTAGGAAGCCTCTAGGCCAAACATGGGATTTCAACGATGGCAGATGGAAAGCCGTGCATAAACCCCTAAAAAAATTCAAACTAAAAGCAATAAAACCATAAATTAATGGAGATGGGCGATATCAATCTTATCGATATCAGGCATCACCGTTTTCTTGACATTCTGGTGCTGTAATATCTCTAGGCTGTGGAGCCTTCGTCGCCTCCCCTGTGGAGCCTTTGCGGCCTCCCATAATGAAAAATCTTTTGAGGCTGAAATCACACATCATGAGAACTAAGTCTTTGCAGACATACAAGGATATTAGGAGATGCAAATTACTTACTTCTGGTGGCAGACTAGCGCCTGATGCAGTAATTTGTGATAGATAAACTCATCCACTTCTGAGGTGTGCAACTTTCATTGAAATTCTATAGCAAGTGCCTTTCTGCAAGAGCAAGTAAGCCTTATTGAGCAGCTTACTATATCCTAGTAATTGCTCACTCCCGTACCAAGAATGCTGCAAAATAAGAGTAATATTCATTATTTAGTGAACAAAGGTTTTGTTTCTATATATATCAACATTCAAGGTAGGCAATCTATGCGGTACCAAAACAATACACATAAATCTTGATGCACGGCATTGTTAAACACATTCTAATGTGGTCCAATAGATTAAAATGGCCTCAATCTACACCAGAGAAAAGGGAAAAAAATGCTTCACCATTCTCAGCAATTCGTTCAAGAAAAGAGCCCTGTAGCCTACAACTGTTCTATTGCACTAATAATTAAAGCCAAATAGCTTATATATACCATAAGAGAGGATACGAGTCATTGTGAAAAACACTGAGCTTCAAATACGACCTTTTGAATTCCCTCGTCACTATCCCAGAGGGCTTCAATGGCTATATCACCCATACAAATTCTCCATATCAGCATGAAAAACAAATTTTATATACAATGATTTCAGCTTAACCTAAAAAACAAAACGACACAACGAACTCCATTAAACCAGCTTTAGGATTTTATATGGACCAAATTCCTCAGATCCCAAAGACCTTAAACACCAGTCTATACCCAGTATTTTCAACATATTCATCAGATATAAAAAATAAAATAGCCAAAATGAAAATCCCTCAGATTTTACATGGCCACAAACAGTTTCAGCCTTCTTTGCAACACAGACAGATGTTAAGACACAACATCGGGAAAATTTTGTTGATGTATATGTAACTTCGGAATGTATTCTTCTATGTATTTTATATATTGTAACCCGATGTTTATTCCGGGATGTTTCTATTATGTATTTGAGTTATATTGTCTTACCTCGATGTTCCGATCGGGAGGATTATTAATGTAAACAAGTCTTGTCAAGTCATTAGGTAAGTCCCCACAGTTTCGGGGCACTTGGGTTATTATACACTAATTAAGGTGTAGGCTCGAGTAAATAATTGTAAGTTAAGCCTACATGGTTGAGTGCACTTCAAGTCAATAGAAGAATATAAATAGAGAGTGAGAGTCTCTCTATTTATCACTTGTGAAATACATCACTTGCTCTCTCAAGTGTGGCACACCTTTGGAGAAGGAAATACTTTGGC
>LPNX010252820.1:0-11694 GCA_001517045.1 Pseudotsuga menziesii
ATCAATTGGGACCAAATTCCCCTATTTTTTAGTCTCCATTACAGTCACATGTTCAGTCTCCACCATAGATTCCTCGCCGAATTATGGCTAACATTAATCCACCCCGAAATGATAATACTAATCAACCCAATCCACCAACCTCGAGAGCCAGAACACCACCAACCTCGAGAGTCTGACGTTGGAGTTTACGGTTGCGTCACGCGTGCGTATAGCGGTACAAGCATCCCAGATTTATGAGGCGTGGCATCGGAGAAATGACACTTGTGTCGCTGGAGCAACATAATAGCAAGTCAAGTCGTTGGTCTTTTCTTGAAATGCATGGAAGATACAATCAAACCAAAACAGTTACAGCTTTGAAAATAGCCACCCATGGACGGCGACAACTATGACAGTAATCGAGTTGGGATTGATTCAAACATGGAAAACTAAACTTGAAGCCTCCTATAACTCTTATTATGCTTTATATTTTATGGCCGAAAGAGGTTACAAATAATTTATTTGGAGATTAGCTAATTACTCTCTGGTGTCGTTTGTTGCTCACCTAAATTTTCCACAGCGCCAACCAGAGAGGATAATGTTATCTGAAATTCATTCGTGTTGCATACGTTTTCGCGAACAATACCAAGTCCATGCATCTAGAGAGACGATTCTTCTTCGTGGATCGCTGCTGGCTTGGCTACAAATCTAGTCGTCGTTGGTATTTTCTTGAAATGCATGGAACATGCAACCAAATACCATCCTTTGAAAGTCCAAGCATTAAGACTTCTTAACAAAAATAGTTACAGCTTTGAAAAACGAAAAAGAATGAAGAAAATAGCGCCATGGGCGGCGACGGCTATGACAGTAATCGAGTAGCGACACTTGAGTTAGTAGGAGTTTTTACAGATTGTTGGGATTGATTCAAACTTTGAAAAACGAAAATTGAAGCGTACTTAAGCTCTTTTTAGGCTTTAAATTTATGACGATTCAGCGCCTAAAGATTTTACGAAGGTAATTTACTTGGGTATTAGCTTACTCTATGGGGTTGTTTGTTGTTTGGCTTACTCTGTGGTGTCGTTTGTTGTTGACCTGAAATTTTCCATGCATCTAGAGAGACGGTTCTTCTTCGTGGATCGCCCCTGGCTTGGCTATATATACAGCGTCTTACCTTTGGTATATATTGGTATATATAGGTTTATAATTGCGTCGATAGGCCTATATATGTTAGAATTTTGGGGTGGAATATTATCTATGCTTTTTCATCTACCCACTAGAATGAGACAAGTGTACTGTCCAGATTGATTCTATGGTAGTCGTCCAAGATTAAACGAGAATGAGACAAGTGTATTGTGTTGATTGATTATATGAGTGTGGTCCAAAATTAATAATTAATAATTTCAAAAAAATAAAAAATAATTTAATTAACATGTGATAAGTAGAGTTGTGATACTTGTAAAAATTAAATTTAATCTCCAACTATTTGAATATTAGATACAACTACTAGCTTAACTCCATTGATTATTTGATACAACTATTTGCTTAACACAAATGTGTCTAGAACTATTAGCTTAATTTCNAATCTCGAACTATTTGAATATTAGATACAACTACTAGCTTAACTCCATTGATTATTTGATACAACTATTTGCTTAACACAAATGTGTCTAGAACTATTAGCTTAATTTCAACTCTAATCAAAGTTATATTGGATAACTATTAGCTTAACTATTATATGCAACTATTATGTTAACTCCAATGATTCTACAACTATTAGTTTAACTATAACGCTTGATTCTACAACTATTAGCTTAACTATTATATGCAACTATTATGTTAACTCCAATGATTCTACAACTATTAGTTTAACTATAACGCTTGATTCTACAACTATTAGCTTAACTACAACTTTAATTACGTACGGCTTAGTCCAAGTGCATTTGGCATCTAGGAGTCTAGCTGCACTTAGAGGCATGGTATTGTGCAACTCATGTGACACTCCTATCAATTGGGATTCCACTTAATGTGCATAAGGCTTACTCGAACTCCATTTCGAAGCTAGAAGTCACGACAACTCATAGCTCTTCTATTAACTACAATAGATTTATATTTACGCCGATAGGCGTATATATGTTAGAATTTCGGGGTGGAATACCATCTATGCTTTTTCATCTACTGACGAGAATGAGACAAGTGTACTGTCTAGATTGATTATATGAGTGTCGTCCAAAATTAATAATTAATAATTTCAAAAAAATAAAAAATAATTTAATTAACATGTGATAAGTAGAGTTAGTGATAGTTGTAAAAATTAAAATTAATATTGAACTATTCGATTATTAGATACAACTACTAGCTTAACTCCATTGATTATTAGATACAACTATTAGCTTCACACAAATGTGTCTAGAACTATTAACTTAACTTCAACTCTAATCAAAGTTATATTGGATAACTATTATATGCAACTATTATGTTAACTCCAATGATTCTACAACTATTATCTTAACTACAACTCCTATTAGCTTAACTACAACTCTAATTACTTACGGCTCAGTCCAAGTGCATTTGGCATCTAGGAGTCTAGCTAATGTGCAGTCATGTAAGGGTCGGACTCCAAATAAAATAGTTCGAACTCTTAATAAATTCCTCTTAACTAGTTTGATAATTGCACTTAGAGGCATGGTATTGTGCAACTCATGTGACACTCGAACTCCATCTACCAATTGGGATTCCACTTAATGTGCATAAGGCTTACTCGAACTCCATTTGGAAGCTAGAAGTCACGATAGCTCATATCTCTTTTATTAATTACAATAGATTTATATTAGCTTAACTATTAGATACAACTATTATCTTAACTCCAATAATTCTACAACTATTAGCTTAACTTCAACTCTAATTACTTACGGCTTAGTCCTTCTGCATTTGGCATCTAGGAGTCTAGCTAATGTACAGTCATGTAAGAGTCAACCTCCTAATAAAATAGTTTGAACTCCTAATAAATTCCTCTGAACTTATGTGATAACTACACTTAGTAGCATGGTATTGTGCAACTCATGTGACACTTGAACTCCACCTACCAACATGGAGTTTAGTTAATGTGCATAAGGCTTAGTCAGGATAAATCATAGCTCTTTTATTAACCACAATAGATTTTTATTAACTTTTAAATTAACTATTAATCGTTCGAACTCCTTATAAACAATTATAAAAAATAAAAAATAGCTCATGTGATAAGTGAACTTAATGGCATGGTAATGTGTAGTCCATGTGAGAATTGAACTCCATCTAGGAGCTCGAAGTCAAGTTTATTAGTCAAACTATATTTTACAGTTGGGAGTTGAAGTAAAGTGCAATTTGTGTGATAGTATAATTCCTAATAAAATCCTCTGAACTCCTAATAAATTCCTCTTAACTCATGTGATAACTACACTTAGTGGCATGGTAATGTGCAACTGATGTGACACTCAAACTCCACCTACCAATTGGGAGTCCAGTTAATGTGCATAAGGCTTAGTCCAACTCCATTTGGAAGCTAGAAGTGAGGATAACTCGAAGCTCTTTTATTAACTACAATAGATTTATATTAACTTTTAAATTAACTATAAAATACAACTATTAGCTTAACTCCAACATGATGATACGACTATGAGCTTAACTTCAACTATGAGCTTAACAACCACAACTTAAGTGGTTTTTATGTTATATTAACTATTAGATACAAGTGATTAACACGTTCTTTAGGAAAAAAAATTATAACTATTAGGTTAAGTCCAATGATGATACAACTTTAACTTAACTTCAACTCCAATCACAAATTTTAATTGAACTACAATGGTTGATATATTAACTTTTAAATTAACTATTAGATACAATTATTAGTTTAAATCCAATGATTCTACAACTATTAGCTTAACTTTAACTCCAATCGCAATTATATTGGATAACTATTAGATTAACTATTAGGTTAACTCCAATCATGATACACCTATTAAATTAACTTCACTCGTGATATATTCCTCTTGGCGTATTCCAAACATATTAATCTTATTAATATGGTTGTTGCTAGTTATATATTTCATTTTTAATAAAGTGAAACAAAACAGGTGTTAATAAGAATGTTAAAATATGTAAATGATGTTAATACAATTAATGTGTAAATAAAGTCTAATTTGCAGGCAAAAAATAATAATCATGTTTATATAATTTATGATAAAAAAGACATTTGAGAATGCAAAACAAGCACATGGTAAATATATGAATCTTACACACTTGTCTTATATGTGCAAAACATTTTATGCCTCTGGAGCCATGTATTAATTGTTAAAGAATGTAATCTCACTTGGAGTTACTTAGTGAGTAGCAATACTATGTTTGAATACCGTGGGTCACCTAACTCACTAACTAACTATAGGTGAGATTACATTCTTCAACAGTTAATACATGACTCTAGAGGCATAAATTGTTTTGCACATGTAGGAAGAGTGAAATGTTTTGCACATGTAGGAAGAGTGAACTATTTTGCACATGTAGGACAAGTGTGTGAGATTCATATATTTAGCATGTACTTGTTTTGCATTCATATATTTACCATGTACTTGTTTTGCATTCTTAAGTAGACATAAGCACTTAGGCATAGATAGTGCTCAAGATGTACAACTGGAATATAATCTCACTTATAGTGAGTTAGGTGGCCCATGCTATTTTTTGACGTATGGTATTCACCCATAATATTGCTATTATGTATTTCCTATTTATACTCGGTCTAAAGGAATTCAATTTAACTTGGATTCAAGCCACATAATACATGGTAATTAGTCATAGTTATGTAAAAACAACCCTTTTTCAAAGGGATTTTATATATATCAAAGATTATTATTTCATGAAATATGATAGCTAATAGGGAAATATTAGAGTTTTACTCCCATAACATCTAGACAAATGAAATGAACTATAAAAATGAAAATCTTATGAGAAATAATATGGGATATTATAAACTATATATTAGAGTCTTAATCCTTACCAAGTGTTGAACAAGCCATATATAAAACCTTTTTTAAGTAAACCATATATTAGTCACTTAACAAAAGCAATACATTTAACTTATGTCCTACCATATTTCCAACCTACCAACCTCAACATTCGAACTAAACATATCATAACCCCCTTACAATCCCTAAAAAAAGAAATACTGACCTCCCATACATATCCAACAAAGAGTGAGTAGTGTGTGGATCTTGAATGTAGTCCTTTAAAGAAACAAATTCATCAACTCGCTTACCTACCTCCAATTTCTCTGAGAGGTCATGCTCAATTTCATCGGTTTCCAACTGATTTGTTACTTTGTACAACCATGTCCCATTAGCACCACAGAGATGCTCCTTAATTTCCTTCTTTGGGAGAAAAAATGCATGCCCTTGCCCCTCCGTGTTTGCAACCATCAAAATCAACCATCCATAGACAACACTTCTTTGGTTTGAACTTCCATCTACCTTCTGAGTGGTATCCACACAACATCTAATTCAAAAGAACCTGTCGTTACTTTCCATATAAATATTCATCGCATATGTGCCTTTAATTATGATGACGTCTGCACATCGAATCTATGCTTCACTCCAAAATCCCATACTCAGAGGTGATTGAATGCCTTGCATATTTGGCATTTCCCATTCCTAGTCCTCATCCTTCATTCACATCTAAACCTTCCACTCTCTTCTCATAAATCTGTCCACTCTTTATTTGTGGTAACCTAACTGTCTCAGGATACCTCTTTCTTATTGCATTAATTCCACATCTCTCTGCATGATCATGAGACCCCTAACACATTGTTTACCAAATCAACACATGTCGAGGATACTAGCAGTTATCCACATCTTGGAAGGTCACTTCCATGCACTGGCCAATAAAGTCATGCTCCCCAAGATCCCTTTTCCCTCCTTCATTTAGTTAGACTCGTTCCTGAGTTCTTTGTTTTCCACGAATCACACCACCTTGCTCCTTTTTGTTTAACATGACCAATATATTATCCATTCAGTCGAGTAAGCGCATATGCCAATTTATCCATTATAAATTCCATATGCTAATGAATCGTCACCTTTGAAACTGGTTGACCATTTTGAAGGTGTTCTTCCATATTCATAGTGATTTCATAATCACCCTCCATAATCATAGGCTATAAACCTTTCCTTTTAACACTTGTAATCACTTGCAATGAACCTTCCAGTTCTGTCGAGTTGTTTGTTTCATATTCTATAAATCTTCAACAAGACCCTATGATTTCTCCTTTGGGATTTGGGATTACAACCATGAACTTCGTTGGCCCATGCTTACCTTTCAATGCCCCATCAAAACTCAGTTTGAAGAGCACAAGCGAGGGATTATTCTAAGTATATGGACTATGACAACGTATTTGATTATTTATACTACCTCCAATTGTTGAAATATTGGAACTTCGAAGAATATTCTAAACGAACTTTATTGTTGTAACTTATCGAAGATTTTTTATTCCTCTGTCGGGATGTTATTATTGTATTTGGCCATCATAGAGTCATGAGGTAAAATCTTTGTTGTAAGTTGGGTCAATAGAACCCTCTAGAATATAGTTTTATATTGTTTTGTGTCTTCCTAGGGGAAGTCAACAAAGTAAGTTTGTTAGGGTCAACTTGTAGGGAAAAATTCAAGTGGAAGAAAGAGTATAAATAGAGGAGGTGTGTTCCTCATTTGAACACACACACTTGTGTATAGCAAATAAGAGAGAGAGAGAGATATAGACATGTCAGCAAGGAGAAGGAGAACCTCTTTGGGATCTTATCTTTATACTTTTGATGCATCTATATAGATAAAGTATTGATGGTTTTTCTTCCCCTTGAGGATTTCCCACGATAAATATGTTTCCATCTTGTGATTGTTTTTATTTCAGTGATCCTGCATATCTTATTTTTGTGAAATTGAATTGAATATTAATGATATATTTCTAAGCATATGGAATATTAACATGGTATTAGAGATAGCGTGAATATAACAACTTTCACAAGGTGAAACTCTCTCTTGTCTCCCTTTGGCAAGAAATTAGAGTTTCAACCAAAGTTGGAATTTTGAAGATCTGATGGCATAGAAAGTTGGAGCTCTATAGAAAGCATCTATTGATGCTTGAATTAGAATTTTTGTACCAAAAAGCTGCAAAAAACCAAAAAACTAGAAAACTATAGATCATAATCTTGCAAGGAAATTTTGAGAGGTGAAGATTTGGAATCTCTAGAAATCAAGTGTGCCAATTAACTCGCCTTAGTCAAGCCCATCTCCTTGTAAGGTCATTCTTGTATTTTTAAAAAATTCATTTTTTAATGAGCTTCTGGATAAGATGGCCTCAAGCATTGAGCTTGAGGACAAGCTATAAGGAATAGAGAATTTCATGAGCATGGAAATAGAGGATTGCTATCATTCTTAGAGAGAATTATCTTGACAAATACATCAAAGGAGAAGTTGCACAACCTAAAGAGGATGAAGCTAAGGAGAAGCACAAGAAGGACCTAATTAGGGCAATGAGGATCATTGCTGATTCTATCAAAGATCACTTGATTCCTAAAGTGTCATACAAAGAGACTCCAAAGGAGATATATGATTCCCTACCTATAATGTATGAAGGAAGGAACATCAATAGAAAGATGAATTTGAGAGCTCAACTGAAGAGTACCAAGATGGGCCAAGGAGAATCCATCCATAACTAGTTCACAAGGGTCTCCTAGTTCAAGGAGTAACTAGAATCCATTGAAGACTCCCTTGATGAATATGAACTAGTTATGACAGCTCTCAATGGTCTCACAAGACCTCAAGATTCTTTCATAGAGACTATGCATTCCAGAAAGGAAACCATGACGTTGGACATTGCATGGGAAGATTGCATCGAAGAGGTGGCTAGAGTAGCCAATAGAGAAGCTATACTTAGATAAGATGATCAAGCACTAGCCACCCATACAAAAAGAGGAAGAAGTCAATCTAACTTCAAGAACGAAATCCACAAGGAGTCCCGACCTCCCAATAGGTTCCAAAGGAGAAGATGAAACGATCAGACGAAATACTACTTCAACTTTCAAAGTTACAATTGTCACAAGATAGGACACATTTCCAAAGACTGTCCATTGAAGAAAGAAGAATATAAGAATAAGAACAACAAAATACATCATGCACATCTAGTTGAAGATGGAGATGGAGAAAAATAATAACTAACTCAAAGAAAAAAAGCAAAAGAAGAAGATACAGAAGAGTATGTATTATTCTCTACGCTCTCTAAGTATCTGAGACCTGGAGAAGATTCATGGATTATTGATAGTGGTGGTTCAAAGCATATGACAAGAAAAAATAAAACTCTGTCAAAACTTGAAGAAAAGAACTCTCCTGAGAAATAATCATTAGAAGATGACTATCATTATCATATCAAAGGTATTGGTGAAGCAATCTATAAGATTGAATCCGGAACTCCCATCAAGATGAAGGAAATATTACATGTACCAGCTATGAAGAAGAATTTACTTTCTATCTCAACATTAGATAGGAAAGGATATAGGGTTACATTTATAGATGGACAAGTACTTATGTGTCCGAAAGGAAAATAAATTGAAGATGAAGTTGTTGTTTATGTAACTCATTCATGACAATAAGTTTGATTTCTATGGTATTTGGTATGTACAACCTTTTTTTATGCAGCAACAATCCCCTTCTATTTAGGATGAAATCTATTTTTATTTGATTTTGTTCATTTTCAGCAGTCTTTTCTTTTAAACTTTGGCATTCCTTAATAGAATTTTTTGCACTTAGGCACTGGTTTTCTAGATCACATTCATAACTGCTACTGGAAAATAATAAATTTATGTGACGACTCAAAGTGTTTGCAACTTTGTTTTCCTTTCTTTTTATCTGTTTGATTTCAAAATCATATTCACTTAAGAAAGACAACCATCTTGCCTATCTATCATTTAAATTTTGCTGGTCAAATATATATTTTAGACTTATGTTATCTGACATAACAAAAATTTCCTTCGAATGAGGTAGTGTCGCCACATTTTTAATGCGTGAATTATGGCAGCAAGCTCCAAATCGTGCGTAGCATAATTCTTTTCATGTTCCTTTAATTTTCTAGATTCATAAGCTAAGGAGTAATTTTCTTGTATTATGACCCCGCTTAATCCTTCTTTACAAGCATTGCTACATATGACGATATCCTTCAAAGGATAAGCAATCTTTAGGATAGGGACGGTAGTTAATAGATGTTTTAATTTATCAAATCTTTCCATACATTTTTCAGTCCACTCAAACTTTTTACCTTTCTTCTGTAATGAAATTATGGGGTAGGCAATCTTAGAAAATCCTTTGATGAACTTCCTGTAGTATCCGGTAATCCAGTTTCCTTCACGGGCCTTACTGTAGCCTAAGATCATGGTTTACATTGTGACGACTCCATCCTAATGTGCGATGGTGTAAAGACGGTATGGTCTTTACCATAGTGGAAAACCCTTCACTGATATGTGATGCAAAGGTTATAATTTATAAACGTGGTTTCTTGGTATATTATAATGGAATATGATGTGGCATGTTCTATGCCATGGTTTTTGCAATATATTATATGGTTTGTTAGTTTCATGTTTTACCACATGGTTCGAGCTAGATTAAAAATTTTGATTTGTAATTATTGTTGGCCATGAATGCAATGGGCCGTGAATTATGATGTTTTACTTTGGTTGACTTGGATATTTAAAGATTTATCGTGGATGCGAGTTAACAATGCATCCAGGCCCTTCGAGTTGGCTCGAGAGTGGATCTCTGCCGCCCACCTATATGACGAGATTTCAAGGATTTCATAGGGTTTTTATTATGTCTTTTTGGTTGTATGAAACATTCGTTAGTTTCATTTGGTAGTTGGTATGTAGAGGAAAAGATCCTAAGCTCTTCTTTATCAATGGCTATGGTGTTACGGTTTCTAGTGTATAGTTGTTGCAATAATGTTAATGCCATTGTGCCTGTTTTCATTTTCCAAGGGATTCGTAGCTTCCACGGCTTCTACGGAAGTCTGTAGCATGTTGCTCGTGCCTCCATGACCCATCCATCAACTCAACCGTGTACACATCCATGCTTAAGAGGTAAGAGATCTAGAACTCTATAAACTTTGTTTAGTGAATTCATTTTTTTAAGGCATAAAGTGATAGTACATTATCACTTTGTAGGAAGATGAGGGATAAGGATAACTTCAAAGGAGACGAAACCTGGCCCTCTCTACAACTCTCCCAAGGTAAAGTTATAATATTTATAAAACTTGTTTCAATTTTTCCTTTTGGTTATTTATCCAATTCTGATCGTGACATAAACTTTTCCAGGTGGAGAGCATTGGAGAAGGAGGCGACATGGTCACCTCCTCAAAGGCCTATGTCTTTGGACGCCTCATGAAACACCAAGCAACCCCACCTTTGTGATTTTCTTTCATATAGTGGTTTGAAGCACTCTGTAGATTAATGTTTTTTTATATGTGTTGCTACAAGTACTTAAACCTGAGCATTGAAGAGCCAATAGGAGAGGACTCCAACTCTACATAAGATAAGTTTATTTCATTCAAACCCGAAAGGGTTTACTCTGTGCTTATAGAAGGTTTTACATCCTTGTTTCTTTGTAAGGGTTTAAGTGTATTCGTTTTACAATCCTGTGCACATTGCACTGATACTATGGGTTCCATCGTCGATGGTCTTACCTCCACATCGCTGGTTCCATTTAAATGAATTTATACATGGTTTTTAAATAACAAGGGGAAGCGATTAAAGATGGACTTACAACCACCTTATATTCGTGAAATGTGTTGTTTAATTATATGTTTTAAAGAATGACCCTTAGGGTATTTACTGCGAATTCTATCAGTGTTTATTCTCTAGTTCACATGCTTCCATCCTTGATGGTCTTACGACTGCATTAAGTTTTTTTCAAATTTTTTTAGTTTAAAACCTTAACTCTATAAATAAAAATGATGTTATTATTATTATCATGGTGAACCCATGAGAGGGTTTTTAAAATAGTTTATGCAGCTTTTCTTTCTCTACTTTGTAAATGTATTTATCTCTGTTTATAATACTAGTATGCAGAGTTAGTAGTATTTATGATATTATGACTCGTATCAGGGTTTTTGTTGGGTTTATAATGCATAGGTTTAACTTCTAGTGCGTATGTAATGTTAATATGTAGTAGAGGAAAGGAAACCATGACCATGGGATTTCAACCATAGTTTAAATAGCTCATTTAATGTTTAAGTGACTTATGTGGAACAATATAGTTTGATATTCTATAAATTTGGTTCCCTCGAACTAGTCGAGTACTGCTAGTTATTAATTATGAATTATATAAAGTAATTGTATATCTTGTTTATAGAGATAAACTTGGATATAATGGATCTCGATTTGATCACTTATGACTTGTCATGGAATGTATGTAATTTTAGTTTGTATTTGATTAAATCTCATATGAGATTTGTTTAGTTGTGGATCTGTGATTTGGATATGACTGTTTACTTGCGTATCCTCGATCCGGTTGTGATTGTTTACTTGTGGATCTGTAAAGGATTTGTTTATAAATTAATTATGCTTAATCTGGAGGTGTTTATCTCTATAATATATGTACTCTAAGTTTGATTGTAAAATACTTGTACTATACATATTCATAGGACTCTTCGACTGTAGATGA
>LPNX010252820.1:11979-27027 GCA_001517045.1 Pseudotsuga menziesii
GAAAGGTGTGAGAGAGGGAAAACCAAATTTCTCCGTATAAAATATAGCTGAAATCATGGTCTCGCCCTTCATTTTTTTTGTAATGGAAGAAAACAAATGTTGGTTCACCCTCATTTTTAGTAATGGAGGGAATAAAATTTACTGTTATCCCTCGATTTATGGATATTAGGGTAAATATCCGTGAGCACGCTGCAATTTTATGGATCCTACAACAAATATTAGTTAGTTCGCCTTTGATTAGGGGTTTTGGAGCAATTTTTTCAGAGTATCAGACCTTCAAAGTTGAGTTTACCTAAAATGCCCCTTGGACCATTTATTTTCCTTAATGGAAGTTTAAAGAGTGATTTTTACATTCAATAAGCTTTGATTTTGGCAATTTTTGGCCCAAATTTGTTAGGTGAAGCATTTTGGCTCATCAATTTTCCTTAATGGAAGTTTGAAGAGTGATTTTGACCATCAATCAACTATGAATTTGACGGTTTCAGCCCCAAATTTGTTGGGGAAATCATTTTTTAATTATGGAATGGTCAAAATTTGGGAAAAAGTTGAACGATTGGGAATGGATTTGTGCCTATATAATGTCAGAGGAAGTAGCAATTAACTCCATAAAAAACCATCTGAAGAATCGACAAATGTTTGTTTATTTCAATTATATTTTTGTAGTGGTTGAGTGGAAAATTTGTGCATTTGTTTAAGACTTCAAGTTTCGTTCATATCTGGACTCTGCTTCAAGTTTCCTTCGAGTCTGGACTCTACAATATTTATAGAGGTTAGTGAACTTTTATTTATGTCACTGAAATGAGTTTCTCAGATTATGTATCTCCTTAATGCATACAAATGTTGAATTAATCTACAGTTTGAATTTCATATTGCATATGGTGTCCCGTGGGGTGTTATTATTAGTTTGCTTCTCCCTTAGGACCTACCCCTCCTCCTTTCCTATAGTCATATCTGTCACTATACGACTCATTTGGATCCACTTTTTGAAGTCATTTTGAACTTTATCTTTTTCCTCTTTAGAATTCTTTTCTTAGTGTACTCTATTGTAACACCCCGTTTTGACATTTCTACCTGAACTACTATTATATGTTGTATTTGTTTGATTGTGAGTCCTCGTCGGTTGACGACACTGTGGACATATGGTTCTATTATTTTGCCGATATATATATGTGTGTGTGTAATGATAGTATTATGGTCAGTATTCATGTTTAGATATGTATCATGTGTTAATTATGTCAAATATATGAAAATTACTGAATGATGGGTACATGGATACCGTTACAGATATATGTTGAAATAATGAATGTTATGCCAGGTGCATGGCAAATAAATGAGTTTATTGTTGTCATGTTATGATGAGATATATGTGTACATATCGAGGATTATGCACGATATCCTATATTGTATGTCGAGGACTAACTTACAGGTTGAAATGGCTAAGTGATAGCTGGATCCTACGAGGTGGGAGGACCTCGGGGACATGGACTTCTAAAGATAAAATGGTATGCGAATGATGCATTATTTACTTTCGTATGGTTATTATGCTGTTTATTATGATGTATGTTATGACATGGGCGGGGTAGAGTTCCAGGAAACTCAACCGCCTAGATCGGTTATACGATGACAGACCGAGTACAAGTGCAACGCTGTTGTTATGTCGAGTAGACATAGTCCCTTGTTCCATTAGGGGGGTGGAGGCTTTACCCACCGTTTATCCCCGAAACCCAGAGTCATGGGAGGGCTGTGTTATGGCACGCTCCCCAAGGTGTGTGATGATGATTAGTGGTTTCCTGCCGGGGAAGCTTGGTCGATGTGGTCGACACTTCCGCTTACAGGTTCTAGCTAGAACCGGTCATGACTTGACATTCAACGGTAGTCCAGTAGAGGACAGGATAGGATGTGGAAGTTAGTAATGATGTAGGTAGATAGATGTAGTGTGAAGTAGGGGTGAAAAGAAGATCTAACTGTAGTTGTGTAAAACCCTTGATTCATATGTGTTGTAAATCAGTGATGTATGAATTGTCGTAACATGGATTTCAGTAAGCTAATGGATCATACCTTGTAAACTATGCTAAAACATGTGTCGGTAAATAATAAAGTTCCTTGATTATGATTGATGTATGTGAATTATTAATTTTAGTGTACTTACGTGAGGAATGTAAGCAGTAGCTACGCTTACATAACTCGCCTACATAGTATGAATTACATGAAATATTGTTGAGTAAATGTCAATTAGTGTCACTTAATATTAATTACTGTCGTTTAGTAATTAACTATTCTTGATCAATGTTAATAATGTCGATTAAAGTTAATAATGATGATTAGGGTTAATAAAGTTGATTAATGATTAATTATTGTCCATTAATAATTAATTATGTGTTAATGATGTTAATTAATTTTAACAAGACTATGCTTATCTTTAGTAATGATTGTTAATTAGCTAATTACAAACTAGGTTGTAATTAAAATGGAAATAGGTATATGAGTCGATTAAATCGTAGTGAATTTTATTTAATTAATATGATTACACATTGATAATGTTATGATTTACATTGATAGGATTATTGTTCATAATTGATAAATTGAATTAGTGAATTTATAATTAAAGGGAATTCACATATTATAAATATTAGAAACCATTAATTAAATGATTAGGTAAGTGTAATTAATCAATTGACAATTACTGTTAATTAAATTAAATTGGTGAAGCATGCAAGTTTAAACTATATAATATATATAACATTTATTATTTATTAATTAAATGGTCAAAAATTGAAATATGAGTAAGGATATGTTTACAATTTTTATATTAAATAAAAGGATTAAATTTAATTGAATTAAAAGTTATGGTTGAGAAGTGACCCCAACCAACACCTTTTAATAATTATTTAAATATTTAAAGGAGTCCAAGTCCAAGTTGAGGGATCAAGGACTTACATGGTAGATGGAAGGGGGTTGGATAAATTTATGATGAAGATAGGGGTAGTAATGGGGGAGGTTGGCAAACATGGGATAAAAGGGAGAAAGGAGGGAGGAGAAGGGGATCATTCTTACCTTAGTTTTTTGAGAAGTTTTGGGAGAAGAGAGCTGCAAGGAAGGTGTTTTGTTGGAGATTGTTATTTTGAGGGGATACAACAGCTTAGGGCTTGTACTCGCTTTGGGCTCGGGGGTCCAAAGGGGTAGCTTTGGAGTTGGGTGGTCGGCGAGACCTCGCCAGTTGGTAGGGTGGCAAAACTGGTTTGGACTGGTTGAGTTTCAGAACTTGGGAAGGACTTTTGGCTGCAGGGAAAAGCAAGGAAAAACGGCGAGCAAGGACAGCAACAAAGGTGGACCTACTAGCTACCTACAGGTTTTTTCCAGCAGTATTATGGCCAATTCTGTTTATTAAATTTCAAAAGTTTATATGGCAAATTCTGTTTATTAAATTTTAAAAGTTTATATGCTGTGATCATCCTTACTACCTTCACAGTTAACAGTAAATTGTTAGAAGTAGATAAAACAGAATTATAGATTTTCAAACTGTATATATTTCAAGAGAATTTTCTGACTGTAAATAAAAACTAAAGGAGACCTAGTAGGGGGGCTCTACACATGGTATCAAAGCCATGGTTCCAAATCTGGAACTAGAGGGCTCGCATTTGTGCAAAAAAAAAAAAAACAATAGCAAACAATAGCAAACAATAGTTAAACTAATTCCTAATACAATTGTTTCTAATCAAGAAACAATAGAAAACCTAGTTCTGCTCTTTAAGAGAGTCTCTATTTTGTTTTGATTTATGAAACACAATCCTAATCAGCTAATTAAATCAGAAATATATTACATCAGATATATATTACAGCTGTTAAATAAACTGAAATTTATCACTTAAAACCAATCTAAACCTCTATTCCTATCTCAGCTGAGAGCAACCTTTTACCTAAATTAATTATTGCTCGACAATTATAAGACTGAATTGGAACAAGAGACAACAATCATGGCTCAAGTTTGAATCCGCTCATAACATGTGGAACATATTGTTCATTCACATATTAATATTAAGAACTATGTTCAGAAAAACAATCCAAACATAATCGTGAACAAATAATTACAGCATGACCACTCACAATAAAAACATGTCTATGAACGATTTTATGTCTATAATCAGTTCAAACAAAACTGTATAGCATTCAGAGTACAAAAGCAGCTGGAACCTGACACAAAACTGAGAGAAAATCATTTCATATTACATACCTCCAACCAAAAATAAGAGAGCATGTCTTAGCCCTTCTAAATACAGCTCGCGTCCCTTTACAATATCTTCAGCCTCTCGGCTGAAACCCCTTTACATTATCAAATGATGAAATTTATAGATACATGCGATTTCCAGGAACCTCCGTATGAACATAGAATTATATAAACGATTTGGAAAGATCCAAATGAGCTTTATCATTTTCGGTGGAGGCGTGCTCAATATCAAGTTATTCATCACACGGTATGTGCTTATGGTTTAAGAATCTCACATCTTCAGTGAGCAAAATTGCACAAAATATAATTGTTTTAAGTGAAGTAGGATAGGGTTTCAGGGAAAAAGCAATAAATAATCCTACTTAGTCCAAAATTAAAAGAATGGAAGATTCATTCCTTTGAATTGTACAAAGATAAAGTCGCGAATTTCCATGGGAAGAAAAAAAAAATCTGTGTAAATCTCAACCACAGCTTCGTTGAAAATGCTGATAAACTCAAAATCCAAGAAAACATAGTCTCTCACTCTGCACACAGATTGCTTGCGATACCTTCCACCAATCACACACAGCTTTATCCAGAAGCACAATGCGCCATTACTTTAGCTAATGAATAGTTAACCCTTGTAAAATCTGGGAGCTTATCAATTTCCAAAGCAAAATTGAGCAGAGTAACAAAAACCTCTGCAAAATGGCCAGAACCGCCATCATATATATATATATTCCACCCTCACTAGTCATGTGAAACATCTCCTGCCCTTGTAACAAGGCACACGGATGGCATATGTATGACCCAACATTCTCTTCTTGATGCTTCAGCGCTGAGTCGCATGTACTCCAATATTTATCTCAGAAATATTTAGCTTTTTCCAACAGAAACAATTGAAAACACGTTTTAATTAGAATAGAAGAATTATGTTTAGAAGATGTCTCCCCTGCACCTTATATTATGTCATATGACAGGGTTCTCTTCAATTTTATTTACAGTTCATGTACCAACAGGCAAATTGTAATCTACAATTCAATTCATGCGCTAGCCAGGGCTTTAACAGTTTTCATACAACACGTTAAATGCAAATAGAGTGAATTTATTTACCCACGACCAGGATCTATGCCGTACCTCTCCACTCCTTTACCAGCAAACCTTCTCCTTTACCAGCACGCTGTGACCTCTCCCCACTCGGCCCTCGCCTGCGAGAACTTCTATGAAACTAGTAGTTGGGAAACAATGGCGGCTCTATGGAGGCAAGCCAGACCTGCGGTAAGCAAGAAGATGATGTGGATCCCTGCAAGGGGTTTTGTAGCTTCCGTGGGAACAAATCTCATGACAGCAGCCGAAGTGAAGTTGCAGAAGGCAAGGGCATGGGACGACGGTGTCAATTCCCAGTTCTCAACCACTCCACTGTCTGATATCTTTGGGGGAAAGAAAGTCGTCATACTCGGACTGCTAGGTGCTTTCACAAGGTTATGTTCTGCTCAGCATGTGCCAAGCTATTGACAAATGCTAGAGACGGGCCTTGCGCGCGGGTACGAAGGAGAGGGCTCTTGAAGGAGCGGACGGAGCATATTATATTATATTATATAATTTATTAAAATTATATAGAGTTTATATCCTGGAACGAGGTGGTTAATATTTAAGAGATAGACTTGGCCTTCGATTCCCGAGTCGGTTGCTTGTTTCGAGGAATTGACAGCTCCTCCTATCAGTTCATATAGTGAAATGCCGGCGTTGAGCGGTTGCTCTGACTATCGATGGATTAATACGACGGCCAAATGCGCGGTGAATAAAATACTCAACACATAGTAATATTGACTATAAGACGGAATTTAACACTTTTCACATATAAATTTTCTAAAATTAAAAGAATAAAATATGTCTTCATTAAAGTAGTTTTATCATTAAATTGAAAATTTAAGAGAGAGCATGATATATGACTTGAACCCTCCTACACTACACATGTATATGAATCTTTAATGAGCTTCAAATAGTGACAAAATATCTATTATTATTATTATTAGTTTTGTTATTTAAACATATTTTTTTTCATATATCTATTATTATTATTATTAGTTTTGTTATTTTAACAATTGTATTCATATATTACAATCAAGCTAAAATCTTCAATAAAAATCTAATAACATTATTCTAAAATAATGTAAATCAAACCTCTTACATATAAATATGTATATTTACCTTGAATAAAACATCCAATCTCATTAACATTGTGATGTTGAAAAGCTTTTAATAAGATTTTATTTTTATTACTTAAACATTAAAACTTGTTAAGATATTAACATTTAGTTGTATTTAAGTTACCTAATTTTAATTGCATTATAATTCGTCTATTTTAGATGTTATGTTTAAGCTAAAATGAGTTGAATAATTAAAATAGAGGTTAGATTAATAAAACATAATATTATTTTGCTTTAATGTAACATTAAATGTTAGCTATAAACATTTAAATGTTAAAGTGATTGAAGTTGATTGTTAATTCTAAACCTAACCATATAGATAATATTAAAATTTAGATATGGTAACCTTAGTTAGCCTATGTTATTGGAAATTCAAAAAAATTAAACTTAAGACATTACCGAGACTTTGACTGATAGTTGAAGAGGCGAGATGGAGATGAAATAAGAAAAACGAGATACCACGGAGACCAACATGATGAGCTGATAGCTAGGACATAGATTCTATTTCATGACAAAATGTTGGGTAAACACGATGCTAGACTTAAAACTTAGGTTATTCTATTAGTAAATTATTAAATTATTAATTGTTAATGAGAGCGGGGCAATAAGCATTAATTGAATATCTTGAAGAGTTGATGGTGACTCGATGAGGGTTGTGCAGAATCCAATACCTAAACCTACGTAGAATTACTGCAGTATATCTAGTACCGGGTGGCCTCAAGATGGCCTGATCGAAATGTCATGAACTATAGCTCCTAGAGTAAATGCTCATAAATTAGTCATGACGCATTTTGAATTAATTGTTGAGTTTCATGGTAAATTAGTTATGATGTCGTCATATGCTAATTATTTTATTATTCCATGTAGCAGGGATAAAAATGGTAAGAACGCGAGCAGGTCGGGGGCGAGGTCAGGCTACGACGTTACCTGAGCCGAATGTGCCAGCACCATCGCCAGAGGCCGTCCTTATACTACGCTCGTTGGAATCAATAAACGAAACACTCAGGGGACTAGCACAGAGAGGAAGTGCTACCTCAGAGGTAGAAGTGAATGCCCCTCCACTAAGGGAGGAAGTTCCTGTGGTAGAAGTGAATACATTACCAAGAAATCCACACCAGGATATCAAGAGGGAACTTCAGAAGATAAGGCTTCCAGAATTTTCAGGGGTTCGATCAGGGATACGAGCAGATTCATGGTTGGAAGAGATGACCAGGTGCTTGACCTTGCAGGAGTACACCTCCACGTCCAAGTCCAAACTGGCCATATTTCAACTAAAGGGGGCCGCTTTGAACTGGTGGCGAAACCAAGAAAGGCAGCTACACCTTACCCCAGACATGGTTCCATGGGAACTGTTTGTGGAAAAATTCAAAGGGAAGTACCTACCCGCATCCTACTAGGAAGAACAAGCAGGGGCTCTTCATGCCTTGGTACAAAGGAATCTATCGGTGGAGGAGTATGAAGAGAGGTTCATGGAGTTAGTGAAGTATGTCCCTTACTTGGACAATGAGGAACACCAGGTTGAGCGCTTCGTGTATGGGCTCAATGCCAAGATCAGGGCTCAGGTACAGATGTGGAAACCGACTTCGGTCCCCGAAGCAGTAGATTGTGCTCGTTACACTGAGGAGATGTTGGGTGCAAATCCCATCAGGTCATTCAACTCTCAGCAGTCAGGGTTTGCGGGAAAGGCCCCTCAAAGCTACCCTCGGGGAGGATATGCAAGGCCACCTCCCTACGGGAACAGGAGCACACCAAGAGTCGCAACTGTAGACAGATCAGTGGCAACTAGGGCAGTGCCCCAGTCAGCTACAGGAACTCACCAGGGTGTGAGGAATTTCAGAGGATCAGCCGGTAGAGGAAGGGGTCCTAGGGGGAGGAGCCCCTCTCAAAGGTCTGAACGGGTTATTTCGCCCACTCCATTACAGGTTTCTTGTTGGGGATGTGGAGGTCCACATTACCAGCGTGATTGTACCGAATTACGATCCGGTACAGTGCAGCAAGAAGGAAAAGCTCCAATGGGGAGTGGGGGTAGTAGGCATCAGATCTCGGCTGCAGTAAACAACCATCAAGCAGAGCACCAATCCACTGTGGTGGAATCATCAGGTACGGTCAATAATGTCAAGCTTAGAATATTGTTTGATCCTGGTGCTATTGATAGTTTCATTTCTCCATATGCATTAGACAAATGTGGGTTGGCATCCTACGATCATGACGATTACAACTTAGTCGAAATGGCTTCAGGGGTTAAGCAAGCAGTAGGACCTAGTGTCGATAAGTGTGTGGTGGATCTCGGGGTGTGTGTTACACAAGTCAAAGTGTACGTCACCACTCTCGAAACTTATGATCTCATCATCGGTATGAATTGGCTTGAGGAACATCGAGCTTTCTTGGACTGTTATGGAAAGAAGGTTCTTTGCATTAATGACAACGGAGAGGCCATCAAGATCCAGGGTATCAAACGGAAGGTGTCCCTACGTTTCATATCAACTATGAACGTAAAGCAATGTATGCGATAGGGATGCCAGTTGTACATTATTGAAGCAGTAAACAGTGAGAAAGGACCCTCCTTTGATGACTATCCAGTGTTATCCGAGTTCAGTGATGTATTTCCAAAGGAATTACCTCGGTTACCTCCTAAGAGGGAACTTGATTTTACCATTGAGGTAAAACCCGGTGCAGAGCCAACATCGAAGACACCTTACAGGATGACGGCCCCAGAACTTTGTGAGTTGCAAATGTAGTTGAAGGAATTGCTAGATCTAGGGCTCATCAGACCAAGTATTTCACCGTGGGGTGCGCCAGTAATCTTTGTGGAGAAGAAGGATGGCTCCTTGCGTCTTTGTATAGATTACCAAGATTTGAATAGAGCCACCGTTAAGAATAGGTACCCGATACCTCAAATTGATGACCTCTTTGATCAAATGAAAGGGGCGACAGTCTTCTCAAAGATCGACTTACGATCAGGTTACCACCAGCTACGGATTAAGGAAAGTGATATACCTAAGACTTCTTTTCGAACAAGGTTTGGGCACTATGAGTTTGTGGTGGTACCCTTAGGTTTGACCAATGCCCCAGCCGTATTCATGAGTCTCATGAATAGCGTGTTCCAAAAATACTTAGATCAGTTTGTGCAAGTCTTCTTGGACGACATCCTCATCTACTCCAAGAATGAACAGGAGCACGAGGAACACTTGCGAATAGTGTTGTCATGCTTAAGGGAGCATCAGTTGTATGGTAATTTCTCCAAATGTTTGTTCTATCAGAAGGAGATCTATTACCTAGGGCATATAATTTCCAGTTAGGGAATTTCTGTTGACCCTGAAAAGGTGAAGGCCATAATGGATTGGCCCGTGCCAAAGAATGCGCATGAAGTAAGGAGCTTCATGGGCTTAGCCGAGTGTTATAGAAGGTTTGTTGAGGGTTTCTCAAAAATCGTGAAACCCATAACTACCCTACAACGTAAGGGCACTAGGTACGAATGGACAGATGAATGCGATGCCGCATTCGCTGAGCTGAAAAGACTATTGACAAGTGCACCAATTCTACGAGTTCCAGATATGGAGAAGGAATTCATAGTTTGCACCGATGCTTCAAGGCAGGGTTTGGGTGCAGTATTGATGCAGGAAGGTGGGGTAATAGCTTATGCGTCGAGAAAGATAAAACCACATGAAGAGAATTACCCTACTCATGACCTAGAGTTGGCTGCAGTGATGTTAGCTTTGAAGCTTTGGAGACATTACCTTGTTGGACGAAGCTTTGAGCTCAAGTCTGATCACCAAAGCTTAAGGTATATCTTCACTCAAAGAGACCTAAATACTAGGCAAAGGCGATGGAGTGAATTCATGAGCGAGTATGATTTTGGGATTTCCTACATCAAAGGGAAAGAGAATGTGGTAGCGGATGCCTTAAGCAGAAAACCAAGACTTTTCTCTCTTATACCTTTGAAGTTGGATTTGAGGGAAATAATTTTAGGGCACCTACTCAGAGATAGTTGGTACCTAAAGGTCACAGTGGCACTCGAGAATGGGAAACCGGTGGGACCAAAGTTTGAAGGCTATGAGTTGGAAGCCGATGGTTTGCTACAGTATCAAGGGAGGATGTACATTCCTGAGGAGGGAGATATTAGAGAGACTATCCTTAAGGAGGCCCATAGAGCAGTGTATTGTGCACACCCGGGTGTAAAGAAGATGTATGCAGACATGAAGCAACTCTTCTTTTGGGTAGGGATGAAAAGCGACGTGGTCAAATTTGTCACTAGGTGCCTTGAGTGTCAGCAGGTAAAGGCTGATCATCACCACCTGGCAGGACTGTTACAGCCGCATGACATTCCTATGTCGAAGTGGGAGGTTATCTCCATGGACTTCGTGGTGGGATTTCCTCTTACCTCTCATAGGCATGATTCCATTATGGTCATCGTTGACAAACTGACCAAAACTGCTCACTTCATTCCAGTTAAGGAGACCTATGATGTCACGGATGTAACACGTGTGTTCATAAATGAAGTTGTTCGTCTCCATGGGTTTCCCAAGAAGATTATCTCGGATAGAGATTCCAGGTTTACATCCAGGTTTTGGACAAGTTTGCAGTCAGCGTTGGGTACTCAGTTGAACCTAAGCACTGCTTACCATCCAGAGACAGATGGGAAAATAGAAAGAGTGAATCAGGTGATGGAGGACATGCTTAGAATGTATGTCATGGATCAACAAACTCATTTGGAAAAGAACTTACCTTTGGTGGAGTTTGCTTACAACAACAGTTACCATAGCTCAATTGGGATGCCTCCATATGAGGCTTTATATGGAAGGTCATGCAGGACACCATTGAGTTGGGAAAGGTTAGAGGATCGAGTAATTATAGGACCTGAGTTGATTTAGGAGATGGAAGAACAGGTTGTTCAGATTAGAAAGCGTTTAAAGGAATCACAGGATAGGCAGAATAGTTATACCAATGCGCATAGGGTTGACCGAATCTATAAGGTTGGTGATGCAGTGTTCGTCCGCATCAGGCCTACAAGCGATTAAAGATGGACTTACAACCACCTTATATTCACGAAATGTGTTGTTTAATTATATGTTTTAAAGAATGACCCTTAGGGTATTTACTGCGAATTCTATCAGTGTTTATTCTCTAGTTCACAGGCTTCCATCCTTGATGGTCTTATGACTGCATTAAGTTTTTTTCAAAAATTTTTTAGTTTAAAACCTTAACTCTATAAATAAAAATGATGTTATTATTATTATCATGGTGAACCCATGAGAGGGTTTTTAAAATAGTTTATGCAGCTTTTCTTTCTCTACTTTGTAAATGTATTTATCTCTATTTATAATACCAGTATGCAGAGTTAGTAGTATTTATGATATTATGACTCGTATCAGGGTTTTTGTTGGGTTTATACTGCATAAGTTTAACTTCTAGTGCGTATGTAATGTTAATATGTAGTAGAGGAAAGGAAACCATGACCATGGGATTTCGACCATAGTTTAAATAGCTCATTTAATGTTTAATTGACTTATGTGGAACAATATAGTTTGATATTCTATAAATTTGGTTCCCTCGAACTAGTCGAGTACTGCTAGTTATTAATTATGAATTATATAAAGTAATTGTATATCTTGTTTATAGAGATAAACTTGGATATAATGGATCTCGACTTGATCACTTACGACTTGTCATGGAATGTATGTAATTTTAATTTGTATTTGATTAACTCTCATATGAGATTTGTTTAGTTGTGGATCTGTGATTTGGATATGACTGTTTAGTTGCATATCCTCAATCTGGTTGTGATTGTTTACTTGTGGATCCGTAAAGGATTTGTTTATAAATTAATTATCCTTAATCTGGAGGTGTTTATCTCTATAATATATGTACTCTAAGTTTGATTGTAAAATACTTGTACTATACATATTCATAGGACTCTTCGACTGTAGATGATTATCATAAATAAATACGGATTATTCCTCAATCTTCCCTAATCATGAATTATCTAAATTTATACTAACAACATCAAAATAAATTTGACATACTAATTGTTTATTATTCAATCTTGGAAAAATTAATGGAAATGAAATATTACAGAGATACATTAAAACTAAATCTATCACTTAGGAAAGAAAGAAGGAAAATTTTAAGGGCAAAATTTAGCCTAGGGGCGAAATCAAAGGGGTCACCAAAAAATTGAGGGAGAAATTTTAATATAGCAAAGGTTTTTGAATTTTAATGCATTAGACCAATTTTTATTAAACCCCAAACCATGTGAAATATATTAGCCAAAGGTGTGAGAGAGGGAAAACCAAATTTCTCCCTATAAAATATAACTGAAATCATGGTCTCGCCCTTCATTTTTTTTGTAATGGAAGAAAACAAATGTTGGTTCACCCTCATTTTTAGTAATGGAGGGAATAACATTTACTGTTATCCCTTGATTTATGGATATTAGGGTAAATATCCGTGAGCACGCCACAATTTTATGGATCCTACGACAAATATCAGTTAGTTCGCCTTTGATTAGGGGTTTTGGAGCAATTTTTTTAGAGTATCAGACCTTCAAAGTTGAATTTACCTAAAATGAGCCTTGGACCATTTATTTTCCTTAATGGAAGTTTAAAGAGTGATTTTTACATTCAATAAACTTTGATTTTGGCAATTTTAGGCCCAAATTTGTTAGGTGAAGCATTTTGGCTCATCAATTTTCCTTAATGGAAGTTTGAAGAGTGATTTTGACCATCAATCAACTATGAATTTGACGGTTTCAGCCCCAAATTTGTTGGAGAAATCATTTTTTAATTCTGGAATGGTCAAAATTTGGGAAAAAATTGAACGATTGGGAACGGATTTGTGCCTATATAATGCCAGAGGAAGTAGTAATTCACTCCATAAAAAACCATCTAAAGAATCGACAAATGTTTGTTTATTTCAATTATATTTTTGCAGTGGTTGAGTGGAAAATTTGTGCATTTGTTTAAGACTTCAAGTTTCGTTCATATCTGGACTCTGCTTCAAGTTTCCTTCGAGTCTAGACTCTACAATATTTATAGAGGTTAGTGAACTTTTATTTATGTCACTCAAATGAGTTTCTCATATTATGTATCTCCTTAATGCATACAAATGTTGAATTAATCTACAGTTTGAATTTCATATTGCATATGGTGTCCCGTGGGGTGTTATTATTAGTTTGCTTCTCCCTTAGGACCTACCCTTCCTCCTTTCCTATAGTCATATCTGTCACTATACGACTCATTTGGATCCACTTTTTGAAGTCGTTTTGAACTTTATCTTTTTCCTCTTTAGAATTCTTTTCTTAGTGTACTCTATTGTAACACCTCGTTTTGACATTTCTACCTGAACTACTATTATATGTTGTATTTGTTTGATTGTGAGTCCTCGTCGGTTGACGACACTGTGGACATATGGTTCTATTATTTTGTCGATATATATATATGTGTGTGTGTAATGATAGTATTATGGTCGGTAGTCATGTTTAGATATGTATCATGTGTTAATTATGTCAAATATATGGAAATTACTGAATGATGGGTACGTGGATACCGTTACAGATATATGTTGAAATAATGAATGTTATGCCAAGTGCATGGTGAATGAATGAGTTTATTGTTGTCATGTTATGATGAGATATATGTGTACATATCGAGGATTATGCACGATATCCTATATTGTATGTCGAGGACTAACTTACAGGTTGAAACGGCTAAGTGATAGCTGGATCCTACGAGGTGGGAGGACCTCAGGGACATGGACTTCTAAAGATAAAATGGTATGCGAATGATGCATTATTTACTTTCGTATGGTTATTATGCTGTTTATTATGATGTATGTTATGACATGGGTGGGGTAGAGTTCTAGGAAACTCAACCGCCCAGATCGGTTATATGATGATAGACCGAGTACAAGTGCAACGTTGTTGTTATGTCGAGTAGACATAGTCCCTTGTTCCATTAGGGGGGTGTAGGCTTTACCCACCATTTATCCCCGAAACCCAGAGTCATGGGAGGGCTGTGCTACAGCGCGCTCCCCAAGGTGTGTGATGAATACTGGTGGTTTCCTGCTGGGGAAGCTTGGTCGATGTGGTCGACACTTTCACTTACAGGTTCTAGCTGGAACCGGTCATGACTTGACATTCCAGGGTAGTCCAGTAGAGGATAGGATAGGATGTGGAAGTTAGTAATGATGTAGGTAGATAGATGTAGCGTGAAGTAGGGGTGAAAACAAGATCTAACTGTAGGTGTGTAAAACCCTTGATTAGTATGTGTCGTAAATCAGTGATGTATGAATTGTCGTAACATGGATTTCAGTAAGCTAATGGATCATACCTTGTAAACTATGCTAAAACATGTGTCGGTAAATAATAAAGTTCCTTGATTATGATTGATGTATGTGAATTATTACTTTTAGTGTACTTACATGAGGAATGTAAGCAGTAGCTACACTTACATAACTCGCCTACATAGTATGAATTACATGAAATATTGTTGAGTAAAAATGTCAATTAGTGTTGCTTAATATTAATTACTGTTGTTTAGTAATTAACTATTGTTGATCAATGTTAATAATGTCGATTAAAGTTAATAATGATGATTAGGGTTAATAAAGTTGATTAATGATTAATTATTGTCCATT
>LPNX010252858.1:0-2500 GCA_001517045.1 Pseudotsuga menziesii
CCTCTCTCTCCTCATGCGAACTTGAGTGAGTGTGAGTGTGTATAAATGAGGGAGAGTGACTCCCTATTTATACCTTCAAGTGACTAACCTCCCAATATGACTAGGCCAACCTCTAACCCTAACAGGGCCAACTTCATCTAGAGAGACTCTGAAAGTATATTATATAATATTATACTGGGGACTATTTCCCCAGCTTAGAACGAAGGTTGTACCTCAAGTACCATGTACAATAGTGACATTTGAAAGGATGGAAACACATCTCTGATGGGGGTACAATAACATACAATGACAATATACATCAAATATATTCTGAAGTTACAAATACAACAACACGAACCTGAATCTATTGTTCAATGGTAATGGGATCAACAATGGGCTTCATTTTTTTAGCAAATATTCCTACTCGTGCTCATTGATGAAGCACTCCTAGTATTTTTTATTTTTCTCCCAATTCAATGAAGAGGGTACATCCAACGAAGGTCATCACTCGAATATATTACCAACTCCTCTTTCAATTAAGAATTTATATAGCAGCCTTGGTATAAAACTAAAAAAAACTTCATGAAAATTGGTGTAAAATTTTCGTAAAACTTGGCCGATGGATAATATTTCTTCTATAGCTTGCTATTCATAGAAATCTTCACATATATTTTATATCCACTCGTATAGATTTGTTCTACCTCTGTTATAAATTTTGTGCATTAAAATTCATTCATTATGGGCATCTAATTTGGTCATGAACAATCATCAAGGAACTTCTTTATTTCTTGCGGGATGGATTCTATAAATCTTTCATGCGATTCGGTGAAAAAATTATCCTTTTCCTATGCAAGTGTTAGCTTGTTTTGCCTTGCATAATTCTAGATGTATTTTTCTATTTTCTTGTCCCTCCACTCTCGAATCTCTCCTTCCATTAACACCTACACATGTTCATTCTTGCAACATACTTATGTACTACCAACAATAGAAACAATGTTGTATTTTGAGGAGTCGCATAAGTTACCAGTAGTACATTATATAAATATATAAGAACTAAAATAGGCATATACAAGATATAAGATAAGAGAGTAAGTGGGAAGGACATAACAATTATTTGTATTAAAAGATGCAAAATAATCTCAATACTCTACAATAGTTGTGTCTTTGCATCCATGGCTCACCAACCTATATATATGCTTTATAAATAGTTATTCAATAATAACTAATAGTTCAGTTAGCTAACATACCGAATCAACCGACTCAGACCCTGGTTGGGTGGAGGACCTCGTCGGCCAACTGACTAGGTTTCTTGAACAAGGCCCCTTTTATTTATCGGATAAAGTAGGACCTTGTAATATTTGTTACTAGCAATATCTTGAATTACATAAATAACACATAGAGATCAGGGATAATTTTAGGGGCAAAATTTATCCCATGGGCTATTTTTAGGGGTTTTTCTCCAAAAAAAGATTTGCCATTTTGCATTTTTTGAAGCCTTATTTCACCCAATTTTGATGGGGTAAAATTTTTCACCCTAAAAATCGCCAAATTATTATATAAATGATATAAAATCCTTGGAAATTAAAATATTTTTAGAAAAATATCGCAAAACATTTTATAGTTGGTGTTTTAAGAATTGGTAAGATTCGCCAACATTTATACACTTCTAAATAAGTATGGTTCCTTGAGATCATCCATGATAGAGATTTATATTGCAAGTGGGTTTTCATGATATTCAGGCCTTCAATCTCTTGTAAGGTGCAATAAATATCTCAAATGATTGTTTGAAAACCATTAATTACAGTTCAATGACATGCACACCTATTGGATGTCACACACATAAAAATACAATCAAATATAATAAGAGAGATATATAAAGGAGGTTAGTCCCCCACCTTTCCCGGCCAATAAGTTATGTTATGTATTTCCTAAATTTTGACATAATGGTTAAGAAGATGGGTGAGTGCACAAATTTGAGGGTCTCTTTTGGCACGTTAAATACAATACAAAACTTAAAAAACAGACATCCATCAACTTGCATGGATATTTTGAGACACTTACACAATGAATATTGCGATGAGTAAAAAACAAGAAATGTAGGAAATTGAATGACCTTTCCAAATATATAATTTTTTCTATTGAAAATGTTGTTAACTATCTAAAGTTAGATATTTTTTAACGGGAACTTTTTATTTTCGGGACAAATTCTAAGGTATATGTTTTTGTGGGTGCAATGTCTGAGTGTCTAAATGATGGAATAAACTTACGAAAACTGGTATACATATAGAGAACATATATTACTAGTGCACAACTATTTTTCCAATAATAAAAATAATATTTTTAAATTTTTTTTCAATTATCTAAGAGATCAAACCTCGAAAATGGTACGTCAATTGTGGGTGCAGCGTTTGAATGTCTTAATGCTATTATTTGGAAATGAGTTGTTTATAGCATGTATAGGTTGGTGTTCTTTAGTGCACCATAAAAAAAATTTAAATGGTTGAGAAACCAAAGAGATATG